>ML846915.1:0-10884 GCA_009831015.1 Picea engelmannii
GCATCATTTAATAATCTTAACGAACAAAATTACACCAATTCATCAATAACTCATTATCACACTTAAAATATCAATAGGAAATCAAAGAGGGTTTTAAACATGGTAGGAACCAAGTGAGTAAACAATAGTGGCATCTCTAATCCTCAATCAATATTCTCAACTAACATCGAAGCATCCTTCCTTCCTAACTTACTTTCATCTTCCATCCTATCATTTCCTCTGTTGGACTAAGCTGGAGCGTCAACTATATTGACCTAACTCCAGATAGAACCCGTAAGCGGAAGTGTCAGACAACTCGACCAAGCTTCCCAAACATGAAACTAGCAATCGTCATCACACGTCTAGGGGAGCATGACTTCACACGGCCCTCCCACGACTCTAGGTTTTAGAGGATAAACGGTGGGCAATACCTCCACCCCTCCTTAAAGAACTAGGGTCAACACCCTACATCAAGCCATATTGTGAAACTACTATTCTTAGAGTCACGTCATCAAACAACCACTCTTAGCAAGTTGTGCATCATGTCAAAACCACACTTACCACAGATCATAATAATATTTTTTTGAATCATAGTTTAAATAATAAGTAAAACTTATAGCATATATTATCTTCTTGATGTCTAGGACATCCAAGTTAGCTTAACACTCTAGTCATTTGGCTATCACATAGCTCATCAACCTATACGTACATTTACCAATAACTCTTATCCATGCATATACATCATAATTTCATATAAGAATCCATATCTATATTGACATTCTATTAAGAAATGTATGTTTATTCTTATCATGTCTTGCCTCTGTTATGCATTCACAACATAACGTTTGAACTAGTATCCATGTACTTAAATTCCACATTTTAACTTGCATGTTTAAACTAATCAAAGATTTATCATCATCGTTAGCATATAATAGTGAAAATAATATCATGCAACACATAATTAGTTCCATATGTACATATCTCAAATATATATCCCAATCTAACTGAGTCCAAACAAATGTTAAGAATTCAATTACTCAGATGAGTAAACAATATTTGTATAACTGCCTAAGGCCAATATATGGGACATTACAGGGGGATTTCCCTCCCACAACTATTGCCAGGGGATTCTAGAGGGAGCAACGAAAAATTTTGTAGCCCCCCTAGCGGGGGATTAGGGGGCAGCGCCCCTGAAGCGAAATTTTGGGAAAATTTGTCTTGTAAAATATTGTAATTTCGTAGTCAGTCCGTATCGTTCATTATAAGGTCGCAGATCTCACAATAGAAGTTATTTTATGTATTTTTTCCCTAGAAGGCAACCATCTTTTATGAGAGAATTGTATTGTGGTTGTGTATGTATGTGAATATTGTATTTTGATAGAGGAGACTGTGAGAGAAAGAAGAGGAAGTTACAATGGTTGAGTTATAGGTTGTATCTCTTCGTTTTGCTGGATAATAGTAAAGGAAAGACCTAACAATTTCTCCAGTGGATGTAGCCCACATTGGGTGAACCACGTAAATATATATCTCTATTTTATTATGTATCTTTTGTGTTTTATTTATGCATTTGTTTTATTTTATTGCTCCACGAACTTGCTTTTCTAACAAAACCTTTGTATTTTTATATCCATTTGAGAGTTGCTTTTAAGTCGTGTGGTGAGTGAGAGAGTATTTAGCATCATAGAAAAATACCTGCCAAAATGGATGTGAAACAATCAAAAGACCAAAATATGCCCACAAGCAACGAACATAAACTATATAGTGGGAAAGCATGGCATTTGTCCCTTTTCTTATTTCCATGCCAACTACTATACATCCTTCATTTGCATGAAAAGTACATGTTCCTTCACCAACAACATCACTAACAACAAAATAAAGAGCAACGATAAAGGTACTTCGTCTTTTGGAGTGCCTCGCAACGACGTCCATGACCGTGTTCAAAACAACAAATACCACTTATTTTGGGCACCTCCTTCAAACTATAATGCATGTATAATACCTACCACCACCACTTGAATAATTACACTTCATAATTTACTTTTTGTTCCTGGTACTGATGCAAGATCACACCGTCTTTGTTGTGGAAAGGTGTTTGATTTCACTAATAAACACAAAGGCGCTTACAGTGACTCCCTCTAGTCGAAAGTTTGTCCATTTTATTGCTCATACTCGGGATATAATGTAAGTAATCTGATATATATATATATATATATATATATATATATATATATATATATATATATATATATGTTGTGTTCATTATAAACAATACATATATAATGATATGATCGTCATGGCATGAGATATTTCTTGCAGGACGAATTACCGTGGAGAGTAGCATGGTTGCAAAGAGCCTCAAGAAACGTATCATATCTCACCTACATTCAATCTAATGGCCAGAATTTTGGTGCCGAGGATAACGTCAATATATTCAGCTAGGATGAGAAGCATGCATGAGTGAGGTTTGTTTTGGCCAAGGTTTAATTATATCACATGCCCCCTACACCAATCTCAATACTTTGTCTGTAGTTCCAATCTAATATCCTGATCCTCTCTTTTTCTTTGGTTTCGCAGGAATTTTTGCTAAGAAATTCCAAGTCCTTTGAGGAATATAGGGGCCATGCTGACAATTTCATTTAGTCTCTCTTGCCTGGAACAAAAACTTCGCAGGCGTAGTACACATAATGTTAATTCACATCATGTTAAATTCCATGAGAATTAACATTATGTAGCGGCCTAGTATACTGGATAACTTTGGACAGATCAAATTATATAATTCACGCTAATTTCAAGTGGACTAGTTTTCAAAATGAGTGATAATAATTTGCAATATGTGACGTCCACAACTTTCCTACTATTCACTTATGCAAAATAATTGATCGTTTCAAGCAAGTGGTGAGATGGGGGAACATTATAGCCACTCCAACTCGAATATGTACTTTTGCAAAAATATAGGTATAATCACTGACAACTGTTTGTTTATTTCTTCATCCTGATCTGTGGTGTTAGGTATTCGATATGGTTCCAATGAAAAAAGAGTTGGACCTGGATATCACATCTAACATCTGTCTTAATGGAGTTCATTGTGTTATCCAAGTGAGGTAAGGTTCCAATCCCCTATCTCCCATGTGGATAAGCACCTAGATTAATGTTAGCATTCACATATATATCAAACCCTTCACATAATCTTTTCCTTAATATTTGTTGCATTTTCAGATGCTTGAACTGTATAAAGTTATTCATCTCAACTGTGATGACTTAACAAATATTATTGGCAAAATTACCATGCGATGTACTGATTGCTGCAATCATAACCTTTCTCTGCTCCTTCGGTTTATCCTCAGTCAAGTCAGGTTAAAACTGTGAAACCATTCATGTCATAAAACCTTGGATCAGTGAGGTGTAGCATAATCCATCACACTCAACTCACTGTCCTATCTCCAAATCAATGTGTCAGCTCCATGAGGGAAGGTTGAAACCAATCCCCACCAGCAGGATCGAGGGAGTGCTTATTTCAAAGGTAAGTAATTGAAATTGCACATTCTCCTTTGCATAAAATTGTTTGTACGATAAGAACATCCCATGTATGAAACATAAAACACTAAAAAACATCACACAAGACACAACAAAAGAGATACAAAGATGAATACACAAACACAACCTAATTTTTGGCATTAGTTCTCACCTATATTTATACACATTTAGATTAATTTGGACCATTGATCATGAGCATAGATCAAGGACTCATATTGTCTCTTCTATACACTTCTCCTCACTCTAGTCAAGCTTATTTATTACATCCTTATCTCTATCAACTACTTTGATTGACTTGTCTTTTACTTACACATATAGGTCACCAAGTCTAGTTTACCTTCTCAACAGGGCATCATGCCACATGTATGAGTTATGTATTCTAACACTCCCCCTTAACATATACATGTCTTAATCTTTATCTAGTCAGGTCTTTATCAGATTCATGTCGTCATCTTCATATGGCTGGGATTCCTTCAGTGTGCTACTTCATTTTAGTAGCTTCCCCTCATCATAAATCTCCTTGGGATTTTGTGGCTTACCCCTAACCATTACAATGCTCAAGTGGTTTCGAATGACCACTAACCATCACACCAAGTGGTTTGTAGTTGATCACGCACTTTGCTTACAAGTAGCTTCGACTGCATACATATGGTTTTGGATAACCACAAGCCTCACACACATAGATGGTTTTGGTTGATCACAAACCTCGCACACAAGTGGTTTCGGCTAACCATGAACCTCGCATACCGACGATTTTGGATGACCACAAACCTTGCACATAGATGGTTTCGGTTGACCATGAACCTCAAACACATAGATGGTTTCGACTGACCATGAACCTCACACACAAGTGGTTTCGGCTAACCACAAACCTCGCATACTGATGATTTCGACTAACCACGAACCTCACACACAAGTGGTTTCGACAAAACCACGAACCTCGCATATTGATGGTTTCGGCTGACCATGAACCTTGCACACATATGGTTTTATGTATTCTAATAGTATGTACAATAGCAACGATAGTTCATTAATGATGATACGATGCAGTTCATCAATGAAGATAAGATGCAGAGGCAATGGAGAGAAGTATGCAAAGAAGTAATTTTGTGGCATCAATACCGAAGCCGGTGAGACACTTAGCAGATGAAATCTGAGAAAGATTGAGGCATGTCTGCCATGTGTCACTACATTGAAATTTGGTTCAAGGCCATGCACTGACAAAGAAGAATTGTTAGTGCACATAGTTTCGATAAATTTATAATAAACTAAGAAATTACGTGAACTTAAGTTATCTAAGATAACAAACAAAAAATAAACATTGAGATTACGAAGTTTCAATAAAGTTATAATAAACTGAGAACTTAGGTGAACTTAGGTTATCTAAGATAACAAACGAAAAATAAACATTAAGACTAGGGAAGTGTGCAATAAGACCTCCAATCTCTCGTCCATTGAGATGACTAAGATAATACTTTTTTTTATTATATACAAATCAAAATTTTGTTTTTGCTATGTAAAACATTACAAATTGCAAAAAAAAATATAGTCAACCCCTAAACTAATACAAAGTCAATGCCAATCAAATGCTATAATCCCTCCAAGACTTTACAATATACTTGCAACAAGAAATTGGTGGTACATAAGGAGGCAAACTTTCCATTATGTCTTGTCAATTGTTTTTGGGTTTTGTTTTGGGTTTTGGGTCATTAACCTATTAACCAAGAAATTGGTGGTACATAAGGAGGCAAACTTTCCATTATGTCTTGTCAAATGTTTTTGGGTTTTGGGTCATTAACCTATTAAGGAAAGAAACACACCTTCTTAACCATTAAACCCACTCAAGCACTCAAACTATATATAACATGTAACTGTATACAACATGTAAAATAAAATTAAAATAGTCCGTGTAATAAATAAATATATAAAGATGATATAAAAAAGCCCTTTTAAACTTAAGGGAAAAACAGAAATCACCAATATGCACTTCGCGACAAAGAAAAAAGAGTCTCCTGAGTAACCCCTCCTGTGTTCTGGTGCTCGTCCTCTCTGTTCGCGGCATCTAGCAAGAGCCACCACTGATCTATCAAATAATCCAAATCTTTCACTTCTACGATCTCATGACATTTATTTACATATACAATTGCATTTGTAAGTCTCCCCATCCTTTGGAGGAAAGTTAGCCAATATCCAGTAACATCCGATTCCTTGAATGGTATCAAATGGTGTTCCACACCGGGCAGCGCCTCTACTTTTAGACAGGGGCTGACGTAGAGACAGTGAAGCTTGGCCAGACAAGAAAGCCCTCTTATTCCTCTCAATTCGAAACACTGCACCAAGAACAGATATTGAAGGTTTGGGCAAACACCTTCGTGAAAGAATACCTCCGATATTTGTGTGCGTGCCAGCACTAACTGCTTGAGCTTAAGCATGCATTTGTCATCGGTGAAGTCCCATTCTCCTTCCGCCTTTTTAAATGGAAGTTCCCGTAATGGACAATCATCGATTATTAAAACTTCAAGATTCTTCATCCCCAGAAGATCTCGTGGTAAATATTCTATCCCACATCTGTAAATTTTCAACTCTATCAATTGAGTAACCAGTCCAAAGGAATCCGGGAAGCATTTCAATTTCCGGCAGTTAAAGAGAAACAATTCCTTCAAGCTCTTGAGGCAACCGAGCAAAGTTGGCAGCATTTCCAACAAAGGACCCCCTCCTATTTCGAGAGCTTCCAATTTGCATATGTCTTCAATACCGGTCGGCAATTTTTTTAAATTCGTTTTATACATATCTAATATTTGCAAGGACCGTTGATGTGCGACTTGGGGAGGCAATTCTTTCAGATTGCTACAACCTGAAAGATCTATGTGTTCCAGGGTTGTAATATTTCCAAATGCTCCGTTGGAAATGGTCAAACTGCAGCAACCTCTCAATACTAGATGTTTGAGTCGAGTAAAACTCCCAAACGAGTTTGGAAGCATCTGCAAACTCAATGCACCAGACAAATCGATGTGCTGGAGGTTTGTTAGGGTACCGAAGGAATCAGGAAGCGACACCATTTTTGAGCAGTCTCTTAACTCAAGGTATTTCAAGGAGAGCAGATCGCAAAATTCTTCTGGCATAGCTCTGAATAGTGCATGAAATATGGCAATCTTTTCGAGGTACTTCAGCTGCCCTATGGACTTAGGAAAGCCTGAAAGGGGAGCGCAGATATTTAGGTCTCGCAGTTGGAGAGGGGCCTGCAATGTACGTGTTTCAACTATCAGAAAGACGTACATATGATTTTTAGCTTTACAAAATGAAATGGAATTCCGAAAACAAAACATACCTGAGATTCACATTGCCACAATAATTTTAATTTCGCCCCTGCAACTTCTAAAACTCTTAAATTCTGCATCGGAATCCAGGAAGGTAGGCAAGAGTATCCACACTTATACCAGCGAAGCCACATGAGATGTGGTGACTGCGCCCTCCTCAATATGCGTTCTGGATAATCCTCTTGACTTGCAACAAGTTTCAAATTCAAAATGCCTCGAAAATGAAAATTATTGAATAGATGCCTCAGACAGTTCCCCAGTAGCTCATCACTCCATCTTTTGTACCATGACATTCCTGAACTCTCCATCATAATTTGCGAATCCAAAATAGGATCTACCCAACTAACCATCTTAATTCCGCGAACTTCAGTTATTACCTGTTCCTTCGAGAAAAGTATGCACGTCACAGATCTATCATGATCTTTAATAAGGAAACTTTAAAATCCTTCTTTAAACTAAAACAAAGGAAGCAACTTTAAAGATTCATCTTTAAACCCAAAACAAAGATTTGAATGATTGAAGTACTTACACGTGACGATTGTTCCAACAAATCATCAATGTTGTTGGTCGTGTGATGCCAAAGACCTCGGGGCATGATTTCTTCCTCCTGAGCCATACTTCTTCCCAAATCCCTAACGTGATCATGCATGTTTATCTTATATTCACTGTCCACTTTAAAAAGACACTTGTTCTCTATATTTCGAAGCCCCAAGGAGCCCCAGATTCTTGCGGCCGTATCTCTGTTTTCTCCTATGAAAAAGCAAGAAACGTTTAAGAATATTTGCCGTTCCTCTGAATTAAGTGAGTCGTAGCTGATTCTAAGTCTTTCTTGTATCTCAGAAGGTAGGTGGTGAAGCCGATTCAATATCTCTTCCCAGTAAGGTCTTTCATTTTCTCCAAAAAGAAGCGCCCCAAAGACTTTCAATGATAACGGCAATCCATCGCACACCGTTATAAGCTGATGTGTCAGATCTGCAAATTCTGGTTGTGGATGTGGTTGACCAAATGCATGAAAGCAGAAAAGCTCTTCGGAGTGCTGTCTGTTTAGCCCCTCTAGCTCATAAATTGATGTCTCCGCGATTTTTGCTTTCTTGAGGACTTTCTTGTCACGAGAGGTAATCAAAATCAAGCTATTGGGGTTCATGATATACTGAATTGGCAAAAATGCTTCCAGTTGAAAGGCTTCATCTACGTCATCTAAAATGATGAGAATGTGAGAGGAAGAAAGATGCCTTACAAGCGTCCCTGTGCCTTCGTGAATGCTGTCTATGGGTAGATCCAATTCAGTCAACTGCTGAAGGAGTTTCCTCTGCAAGGAAGGTAGAGAGCCCTTAGCTGCGTTTTCTCTGACATCGTATAAAAAGCATGATCGATTGTAATTTGACCTCCTCTTGCTGAAGAATTCTGTGGCCAGCGTTGTCTTACCAACACCACCTGTACCCACAATCCCGACAACCTTGGTTTTCTCCGGCCATAACACTGTGCTCTCAAATTCTTCTAATTTTTCTTTCAACCCAGTTGGGTGTTCGGCAACATACTTCAATGGGGTTGTGTCCCATACTTTCGACACGCATCGCAACACATCATCCAAGAGTTGTTCCACGTTGCTGAATATTAGAGTGTAAAACAAGAGTGAGTACAATAAATTAACAATGAAATCGGAAAGGGAGAGAGAAGGAGATCAGTTGGAGATCCTCACCCATTAAACGCCTCCAAATCGAAACCACTTATTTCTGCAACTTCAGAAAGAGCGCGTCTCCAATTCTGAATAGTCTCGAAGTTGAATCGCTGCTTCTTTTCGTGGTTGCTTAGGGCTTCAGCATACGCTCCTTTCGTCCACCGGACCTCATAAGGCTTGACATCATAAAAGACTGGAATAATAGTAACCTCAGTCGGCCTCGACTGGAATGCCTTCAACATGTGCACGAGCTCGTCTAGACACCAATTTGATTTTGCATAAGTCGCTGAGAAAATGGCTATATGGATGAAGGAGGTTTCAATCGCGTGTAGTATTTGAGGAGTAATATTTTGCCCAACTTCCAATTCCTGCTTGTCCAGAAACACTCGCAGTCCACGGGAATTAAGACTACGGTATAGATCGGTGGCGAAGGTATTCTTTACATCGGGGCCACGATGATTGATAAATACATCGTAGCTCTTATAAGAAGTCGAGGAAGAACAGGAGGCCGTGGAGGAAGAAGAAGCAGCAGAAGCATTGTTGCCATTGTTGCAGGTTATTTGGTCGGCCATTGGAATCTGGATTTGGATGAATTGATACACAGAAATATAAAGATCGGTATAATAACAACAAACGATAAGCGCAAGCCGGCGAGCGTGAAGCAAGGGGGAGTCTTTTAAAGATTCATTGGACACGTTTATGCGGAGGCGGATCGCACTCCGCGCCAAGCAATGATGTGTTGTGGGTGTTGACGATGCCATTACGCGTGACAAGCCAATAATGCAATCCAGATGGTAGGGCGCACTCAGGGTTGGAATTTCAAAGTTATTATAATACATTTATGCGTCACAAGCCAGCGCATTGCAGTCCATTGTAGGGCGTACTCAGGGTTGGAATTTCAAAGTTATTATAATACATTTACGCGTCACAAGACAATAATGCAGTCCATGTACGGCGCATTGCAGTTCATTGTATGGCGTACTGGTTGGAATTTCAAAGTTATTATAATACATTTTTTGTATTAATATTTTAGTTTCATAAATTAGTTGACAGTGCTATTTTACTGGTTCCAATTAAGAAAGACAACACCATGGACAATTGTCGATTAAATGTAACAATGGGTTTGAAATTTAATATCATATACCAGTTCCAAGGAAGAAAGACAACACCATGGACGGTTGGTCGGTTAAATGTAAGAATGAAATGATGTTTGAAATTTAATATCATTCAATTATACAGGGATTCATCGAATATAGACTTGGTTGTTGTTTTATTGCAAACCATATCAACGCTAAACAAACAACATGCCATTTTTTTCAGCCGACCACCATGTGAAGAGGCATCAGTCCAATCAATACCATCCACTACTTTATTCTTTTGCAATTTAGTATTTTTTCTTACATACACCGCTCCCGCCTCCATCGAATATATACTTGGTGTAGATCGTGACGATAAAACATCAATATATCAAAATTAAATTTGATTATAAAACTTTTGATTATAATTAAGTTTTAAGTTTAGGTTGACATTTATAAAAACAATAGTTGTAAACTCTATTCTTTTACTTTGTATGGGAAAATATAATAGATAATTTAGGGTTTCTATGTAAGTTGGTAAAAATGGTTTTGTTTTGTTCCTTTTCCTTTGGAGATTACGAATGTAATCCATGAACTTCAAACATTATTGGGACATACCAAATTTGTAATCAAATTAATGTAATCCATGGTATTCAAATATTATTTCCACATATTAATTTTATGTGGATATGGATAATCTAGTGGAACAATTTATTATAATAAATTTGATAATATTTTGCAATGTCTTATTAGGTAGTGTTTTATTTTAAATTTCATATTTAATATTATTAGCTTGGGGCATAAAACACTGAAATGAAATAATATAAGCAACTACACAATGAACACAAGATGTATATAGAAGGTGAGGTTTTTGCCTTCTTTTTTCTTCTCAGTTATGAAATGCAAATACAAAGAAAGTGCACTAACTATGGAGTTGTCATGGACACTGTGGTCAACATGGTTGTTAGAAGATCTTCCACTTCTTTTGTTCTACTCCAAAATCCCACTCCAAGATGCTCTACTCAACTATGAAATAATAGACAATTCAATAAGAATGAAACCCCCTCATATCCTAGCAACTTGGTATGTAAAATGACTTGATAGTCGTCTAGGGTTTGGGTTTGGGTTTTTGCATGCCTCAAATCTTGATTAGGGTCAGGGTTTTGGCCCCTATAAAATCTTCTCGAAACTCCGCATGTGACTAGCTCCACATGTGTGAGTAGTGGAGGCTCACATGTCATCCACTTGATGTCATGGTGGTCAACATGATATGTCAACTTGTAAGACACATAACCTTTTC
>ML846915.1:21465-35176 GCA_009831015.1 Picea engelmannii
TAAACAATGTGTTAAAAATGATGTTTTTCACTATATTTAAAAAGTATGGAACAATAAATTAATTAAGGAGACAAAATTCTATGAAAAATTGTAACTTCGAAAAAGTAAATGGTAAAAAACATTTTTAAGATTGAAAGAAGCATTAAAAAAAGACTAAAAACGGAGTTGAATAAAAACAAAATATACATATATTTAGAAAAAAATGAAAATAGATGAAAAATGAGCATTTAAAAAAATAATGTGGAAACATTGGGGATCGAAAATTGAAAATATAAAAAATCATCTAAAAACGGAGAGGGTGTGCTACCGATAGCACCATTTTTAAAAACGAGGTAAAAAATTGGACCCCCCAAAAAATGAGAACTCTGGAGAGTTCTCATTAAGTTGGTAACTATGTTGGTAATGGTCTTGAAAACAAACATACCATTTACCCGGTAGCATCAACATAGTCATATAGACTATCTCATGACTAGATCATGAGCACCATCATCACTATTAGTGTCATCAGTTGCATCATCTCTCGAAACCATACTCCATCTCAGTAATCAGACATGATGCTGGGTAAGTCACTCACTCCACAGAGTGACACAAGAGCCATTCTTCTAATCCGGATATATGTCCTAGAAGAATAAATGTTCTGAACCATTTTCCATCTGGGAAATCTCTATCCATTGATCATCCATCTAGCTGATAATCATTTCCAACACTAGTGATAGTCTTCAAGGCGATCAGAACAATGTTATTCAATAGAAAACAATTGTACATAACTACAATCCAGTGGTACACTACCACACCAAGTAGCACACAGATACTTGATCAGTGACGTATAGTCACAATCAGTGGAACACATCCACCATAGTAGCATACATCTATTGTTTAGAGACATACAACCTCCATAACACTCATCTGGGATCAAACTACACATAAAACATTGTTATGATATAAACTAAATCATCTGGGCCATTCTTCCACTCACATCTGTGAGATCTGGAAGAGCATTTGCCCTCACAAGGTCAAACATCAATAATGAGCTATCTGAACTATTCTTCTCAAGCAAGGAAGAATAGCTGTCCCAATTTCTAATCCTGGACCATTCTCTATCCGGGCCATTCCTCCGACACTAGACAAAGTGCAACCTGGAGAGAATGAGTCTTCCCTAGGGAATTCCTGTCCCTGATTGATAAACCTGGACCATTCACCTATCTGGGCCATTCCTCCGGCACTAAACAAAGTGCAGCCTGGAGAGAATGAATCTTCCCTAGGGAATGACTATCCGGACCATTTCCAAAGGAAATGATTGTCCTGCACCAACCTCCAAAACAAACCATTCTTCGAAACTACTCACAACTGTGAGCTTCGAGAGAATGACTGTCCAGCAAAGCGGACCAGTCTTCCTGACCACTACTGAGAATGACCATCAAGAAGAGAGACTATCCTAGACGATTCCCTATGTTAACCACAAAGGGAATCGTTGTCTATGGTACATCAACAATCCATCAAACCATTTTCATTACAAAAATGATTGTTCGATCTGGACCATTTTCCGAAGTGGAAAATGCCTTTTCGTCAGAAATCTCAAACCACTTTCCGAACTGGAAATGAACTTCTCATCCTGGACCATTTTTCGAACTGAAAAATAACTGTCCATAAGTCAATAACACATCAGTGCTCCCTCCCAATATGGGAGTCATCTCTTCCTTTTTCAATAAGGAAGTCGTTTCCACGAGCTCCAACTTGAGTACACAAACTCTTTCATCTTGGACAGAGGCTTTACCAAAATGTATGTTTATCTGCTCATCTGTGGAGATATATATTGGAGAACCATTGTCTCTTCTCTGGACTTCATCATGGAGATTGTAATGCTTGATCTCAATGTACTTCGGTCTTTCTGGAACACTGGTTTTCTCTAAAGGCTTCATATAGCTTTGATCATTACAATATATCATAGTTGAATTCAACTCCTTTGTTTTCTGCTAGCTCATAACATCGTGGCAAGGCTCAAACTGGAACATATCCATGTGGCACTTCTTCTTTCATCATGAGAGTTTGTCATGGATTAGCAATCCATCATCTTGGACTTCTAAGTATCCATTCTGACTTTTATCATAGAACATTTTTACCACGCTTCTGTTGTGCATTGGAGGTTCTCCACTAAGTTGTCTTCTTCCATCTTCATACAAAGGTCTCTTCTTGGTATACCTCAAATCCTTGATTTTGTTCTACATACGTTCTTTGTTCAATTATCCTGGAGAATAGTCTTTGCATTCATCTAATGTAAACTCCAAACCATGGATATTGTGGATGATATAATGGCTCATGTAGAGGTATGTCTAGTTTACTGGAACAAACAATCATCATAGCCTTCTCCCTCCATCTGGGAGAACCTCTAGTTCTGGATCTCACAATGCTGTCATTCATAAGTCTTCCATACATTGTTCTTCATCACAACTTTCAGTTCCTCAGCTTGATTGCTTTTAGTGAGTTCATATCAGGCTAGTAGTCTTGTGATTCTCGACTGATTGTTCTAGCTTTTCCTTCTCTCTTGGAATCTTCATGTTCTTCCTCATGTTTTTCTTTAGCTCGTAAGTCCATGGAGTTTTCTATAGATTCCATTCCCTGAAGATTCCAACTTCTTTCTTTCATCATAGGATCATGGATGTGGATGGGCAACCAAGGATACTTTAAGGCGTCTTTTCGAAGAATACTTCTTCTAGAGTCAAACTGAACATGTGTTGCTCTTCATGGTTGCTACCATTGATGGGAAAATGGATAGATACTTCATCATCTTTATTGGATCATATTATTTAGGATTAGCTCCATCCTAATCCTTGCTTCATGCATGAGTGCATGCTCATCTTTTGGAATTCTGTAATCAGCTCCCTCCAATTAAGAGAGCCCACGCTTTTGTCTGCATCCTTATTGCCTTATGCAAAGTGTCATAGGTCCTTTTCCAATTTCCTCTTGATTGTTGACTTCTTTTTGTCTTTTACTTCTTCTAGGTTTCTTCAAAATTGATTCCGATTTCGTCTTATCTTGCAGCTGTTACTTTATGCAATGACTTCCACATGAATTATTACTAGGGGTTGTTGATGTTCTTCATCCTTTCATGCGTATTTTCTTACTTGTATTCATTGTGATAGTAATCCTTATCTTGTTGTTCTTCCATAGGTATAGTTTCTCTTTGAACATATTATCTTCTAGAAAATAGATATGCAAGATATGTACAAAAAACATGGTATATACAAGAACTATGAAGCGTATTGTTACCTTGTCTTAGAAGAAGAAGCATGTTTTGTCTTGCTTGGATTTATTTGAGGGTTCCCTTTCTTCGACAACTGATGCTTTGTGTGTCTCCTTCCTTTTCTTTATCTTGGGACAATGATTCTTATAGTGATCATATTTTTGACAGTGGAAGCATTGTATTTCTGACATATCTTTCTCTTGATTTGGCTTCTTCCTTGAGCCAAACTTCCTTTTGTTCCTGGAATTCTTGAATCTTGCTGTGAAGGCTTGATCATCGTATTTCTTTTGAGGTTTCTCTTTTGCATTGATCCTCGATTCTTCTTGTGCACATCAAGTCCAAAGTTCTTCAAATGTAGGATACTCCTTCCTTGTTTTCATGCTTGCGGAAAATGCATCCCATGTCTTGGGAAGACCATTGAGTACTATATTTACCAGTTCCTTCTCTGAGATGATCTCTTCAATAGCTTGTAGTTGATCTCTTAACTGAGAGATCCTCACAAAGTATGATGTTATGATGTCATCATCATTCATCTTCATGTCACAGATCTCATTCTTCAGACTCATTACTTGTCCAATGTTTATGATATAGAAGAGGTTTGTTACGGCATCGTACATCTTCTTAGACGAATCAAGATGGGAGATGTAGGGTATCAAGTGGTATTTTATATAATCCACTATGATATTCATGGCATTGATGTCATTGTCTTTAAATTTCTCCATAACTACAACATTATGTGGTTCCTTCTCTTTTCCTTCTTCAGAATCTGGTTCCACAATCTTTACTTTCACGATATCCAATACTTTATTCTTGGCAAGGATGAGGTCAATCCTTGTCTTCCATGCTTTGAAGTTAGAAGCCCTTGGTCAACCCTAGATTTGACCAAAAATTCAAACTTGATGTCTTAGCTTGCTGAGAGTACCAAGAGGTGCGCTAGGCTATGGTGCACTAGTCTATCCATAAATTAGGTCAATCCCTTCACTTAAGGTGACTCAACGAGAGGATTAGGGTTTCTGCAACTGCACCTGCTAGTAACCCTAGAGACAATGCTTTGGTAACTACTCCTGTTAGAAACCCTAGCGACAGTTTCTTCAATGAGCTTAGTATCCTTATGGCCATGCTCCCTTCCAGTGGTTAGATTAAATGAAGGAGGTGTGGGCCCATAACCTGTTAGAATATTATGGATGTGCTCATTTAACCATAGAAAATATCACTATTGTCACCCAACCATAGGCCGAAGCCACCCCCGAGCACCTTTAACCTTGACAGAGAATCATTTCGCAAGAAAAACCTAGGCTAGATAGCCAAACTGGATATTGCACCTCTCTCCAAGGGTAGAGCACCAAGCAAGAATAAAAATAGTTGATCAGAAAGTCCAAACCCAGAGAAGACAAAAACTATAGACTGGCGGCAACAACTTCTCCAAAACTTGCGCACAAAACTGACCAACTGCAGTGCACACAAGTGTGCTCTACAGTTTTGAGAATGCCTGTCAGAATGAGGACTAGCCTCCTGTATTTAGATTAAAAATGGAAAACTGCCTGGGCCAACTTCTCATTCTGGGTGCCTATTTACTTAGTATATAATATTTCCTTTATCCGACTTCTTCTCTTGGAGGTTAATAACCTAATACAAATTATCCTCTTGAGTCAACTTGTCTTCTAGGGTTATTAGACAACTAATTAGGGTTTCTTCTTGCTTCCCGAAATATTCCATTCTTGTCAGGTTTACACGTGGAGGTAAATACCTCTCGCAGCTACCATAATATCAACAATAGGCTCAACAGCCAATCTGAATATAGATAAGGAGACATCTTGATAATGCTTTGCAAATCCCACAAAAAGAGGAATACTATTTTGCTGAGCTGGTTCATCTGAAATACCAAAAAGTTCCATTTGAACAAAGTACTAAGAACAAAAATGATCATCTTTACTATCTTGGTAATAGTATTGACCAATCAAATCTGAAGCAGATTTTCCTTGGATTGTCATGGTATGATGATTGCAGTAGCTCTGGTGTCTCTCTGTTTGATCTTAGTTGTTAGCACAACATTATGCCAATACAATCTTATATTGGATTCTCTTACCTCCTTCAACAAGGATTTCTGCTCTTTCCTCTTCCTTTTGAAATCTTGTATATTTTCTTGTTGTTTAGCATTCCATTTCTCAAAAAAGGATTTTTCTTTCTTCAATTTCTTAATCATACTTGACAACTCCTTTACTATGTCCTTTTCTTTCCTTGCTTCCACCTTGAATTCTGGATATTCTTATACTAGGGTAGGTAAGTTCAAATCTATGGAAGTTTGGAGTTTTCTTAGTTTAATTACATATCTTGAAGATAGCCCAGTACTAAGGTCCTTTTCTTCATTGCTTTCTGAGTCTCTAGTTTCTAGAAGATCTTGCAGTTGCTCTATTTCTGGAAAAAGATCATTTTTCTCATCATTAATTGCATTTGTGCCTTTGAATGTAGATTTAGATACTGAAGCTGACTTTGTAGTTTCCCTGGTCACAGGTCTCCTTGAATACTGTGAAATATTTTTTCCCTTTTCACATTTCTTCTTAGGTTCTTCAGATTCCTTCTTTGACCTATGTAAAGAAGATGCCAAGGCCTTTTTTTTTATCTCTTTCTTAGAATCTTCTGAATTGTCTTCTATGACTATGAGGTTTTCCTTCTTAATAGAAGGATGAAACATGGCTTTTGAATTTAGTCTGAATTTGTTTGCAGCTCTTGTATAATTTCTTCTAGGATATTTGGGTATATGTGTCTTCTTCTTACTTTGTTTCTTACTTTTTGCAGTCTTCTTGCCTGTAGGTTATTTCTTCTGTTTAGCTAGACTTTGAACTGAGCTTGTGATGTAATCTTCAGGTTCATCAAATTCCCTTTTTATATCTGAATCACAATGAATATCAATCTCTTCATCCATTTTAAATTTCTTACCTCAACTGGTAGTGCCTTTCTCATTAAGTTTACCCATAGGCAAATCACCAATACCTTGTTGTGTTTGTAATTTTCTCTTGCCAACACGAGTTACCCCGGCTGTAGGGGAATTTTCTTTCATCAAAACCTCAGTGGCTTGAGAGGTTTGTTTCTCTTTTACAACTTTCTTCTCCTTGACAGTTTTAGACTTAGTTTCCTATAGATTAGGTTTTAATGACTGGATTAACTAGTCCCAAGACCTATGAACTTCATTTAAGGAAAAGACTACCAACGTTTTGATCAACCCTTGATGAAAACGACTATTTTTTGTTGTTGTAGGATGTGATTGAATCCTCTTAGACATCTTAGATAAAAAATTTAATAAGAAATAAGGTAGGTTAAGAGGGTAATCGCCATTTACATGGATTAACATCCTAATATGATAGAGATGGACCAGAGAAAATATGCCTTCACATGTAATGTACCTATGGATTGTCAATAGAGCAGTGTGCCATTCTTTCCTCACCCAGATGTGTGGGATACCCTGGCTCCAATTGGGGTTTTTCTTTTCTGGAATTAAAAATTGATTTACAAACTCCATAACTACATTTTATTTCTTCCACAATCTTTCCCCATACACTGGTAACCTACAAGCTTTAGCTATGGAATTCTCTGTCACGTGCATGAGAATTTTACCAACTACAGATTCGAAACCATCGAAATTCGGTGCAAATGTCATAGAAATATGCTCGTCATGAACCTGGAATGTCGAGAAGAAGTAAAACCAACCAACATCCTTAAAAAGTTTTGCCATCTGAGGAAATGCTTCGAACAATTATGTTCCTTCTGGCTCCAATCTGGTTATCTGACCACTCTTTTTGGGCGCCATGACTCTGATACAAGCCTACAGAAAATTTTTGAGAATATCGAGGGTTTGATCTCCAACTTTCAAGGGCTGTTGAAAACTGAGAGTTATCTCTTTACCTGCAAAGCATGTGTAGAATGATAGACATACTAAAACAGGCAGATTATGATCTCATTCATTTGAAATAATAATCGGGCGTGTTGATTTGATGTCAAGGTGGTGAGTACTGTGCGACCCTCTGAATTTAGCTGTCATCATAAGAGTAACAACCTGAAATAGATCACATAGAGATGTGTAGATCCTCTAGTTTTGATTTTGAACGTTAGGAAACGATTTGGGTAAGGCGGTGCATGCAGAACTATCTTTACTCTCGACGCTGCAAGAATAGTGCTATTCTTGTAGCGCCCTTTCCACTTTGAGAAAATTTGAAAATTCAATCGTGGAAAGGACAAGTGATGTGATAGAAATCTTTCATATCATATCCTAATCTTTAAAAACTTTAAAAACATTTAAAATGTGCATAAAAAGATTGAAAATAATCTTTCAAGCCAAGAAGGGAAAGACAAAGTTTAACAAAAAATCACGGAAAATGGGTAGAACAGGGACTAAGGACACCCAATCATTCAAAAACAAGATTAAGGACTAACACTGGATCCTTCTGGGGATAAAGTTTCATGATGAAGCTTTAAGAACTGTTGACCAATGCCTTCATATCCTTCTTATTCACTTTCTTTCCTTGCTCTGTCATTCTTTATTCAAAACCACAAAACTGTAAAGAAGCAATTCCATTAGGTATATGGAGTCTTTATTTGAGCTCAAAAGTAAAACCTACTGTACAAACTGAACTTTTTGACTAATTTTAAAAGAAATAATGTTTCAGGAATATCCCATTTATTGGGCCTCCTAAAATCCACTATCATCCAAATTGTGTAAGAGAAAGGTATTGTTGTTCATGACCCTGGCTACTTTGAAAGGACCATACCATAAGTTGTCAAACTTACCATGTTTAGATTTTTTCTCTCTTGTAGCATCCCATCTCAATACAAGATCTCCCTCTTGAAAAATATCCTTCTGTGTCTTTTTATCAAAAGTTGCTTTAACTTTTCTCTGGTGAATAACAACTTTCTGATCCAACTTTTCTCTAGTCTGTTGAACCTCTATAATTTGGAAAACTCTCCTCTGAATGTCATTGGGTTCTTCTAACTCCTATTGCAAAAATTTAAGAACAGGTAAACCCAATTGAGTTGGGAAGACAACCTCTGTTCCATACACCATTTGGAAAGGGGAAGTTCCAATATATTTCTTAGTACTAATCCGATCAGCCCATAGGGAAAATTTTAATTTGGATTCCCATGACCTTTTGTTTTCTGTAAGTAATTTTTTAATAATCCTTATGAGGATTTTATTGGATGATTCTGCTAACCCATTTCCTTGGGGATAGTAAGGAGCGGAATGGACAATTTTGATGTTATATTTATTGAAAAAATCAACCATTGAATTTGATTTGAAAGCTTGAGCATTATCATTAACCAACTTCTTAGGACAACCAAATCTAGAAAAAAATATGCCCTTCGAGAAAGTCCATAATTACCTTGTCTGTTGCATTTCTGGTTGGGATTGCTTCAATCCACTTGGTAAAGTAATCTGTGGTAGTGAGTATCCATTTGTGTTGTCCAGAAGATGAAGGATGAATTTCTCCAAAGAAGTCTAGGCCTCACTATTGAAAAGGTCCATGAGCAATGATGGGTTTTAAAGGTAGAGACATAAGTTTTTTTTTTCTTGCAAACTTTTGACATGGTTCACATGCCCTCACCTGAGAAAATATGTCAAAAAACAATACAGGCTAATAGTAACCTGCTCTTAAATTTTTTAAAGTAGTGTATTTCCAATGGTGATGTCCCCCACAAACTCCCTGGTGTAAATCACAGAAAATTTGTTTTGCTTCCTCTTCATCAACACACCTTAACAAAATTCCATTAATATCTTTCCAAAACAAGATTTGATCAATAATGCAATATTTCATTGATTTCAATTTAAGTGATCTGAACTTGGATTTATCAAAATCAAGAGGAGACTAAATATTTAGAAGAAAAAATATAATATATTTATACCATGGTGAGGAAAAATATTTGTTGCTCACCTGTGAGCCAGTTTCCTCAACCTGAAATGATGAATTCTATGATTTGATGGAGAAATTATATAATCCAATTGCTTTGCAATTTGACTCTGTCATCAATTTGGCAAGGCCTTGTCCTTTTATTAACTGAGTGGGATTTATAGTCAAGTTGTATTCCATAATTTTAGTTATCCATTTCCCCCTCTTTCCTTCATAATCAGGTTGGAATAAAATTTCTTTAACTACACTACTTGGAACATATGCAATGATCTCATATTGTAGGACATATACCTTGAAAGATTTTAAAGCCTTCACGAGAGCATATGCTTGTTTTTCCATAGTATCATATTTTAGTTCAGAATCCCTGAGAGTCTTGCTGAAGAAATACATAGGTTGTTCATACCCCTAGTTGTTTCTTTGTAAGAGAACATCAACTATAGTGTCTTCAGAGGCAAATGAAAAAATCAAAAACTCCTTAGAGTAATTAGGGCTGATGAGGTTAGGTGCCTTGATTAAAGCCTAGTTAATATTTTCAAATGATTCCTTTGCTTCTAGTATCCATTTTATTTTTGCATCCTTCTTCAACATATCAGTAATATACTTGATGATTTCTGCAAAATTTTGTATAAATCTTCTTAAGAAATTGAGTTTTCCTATGAAATATTGGATAGACTTCTTATTCCTTAGAATGTCTATCTGTTGAATGGATTTTACCCTTTCAGGGTCTATCTTGATTCCTTCTGGTGAAACAATATGTCCTAAAATTTTTCCTTCTTCCATGGCAAAATGAGATTTTTTAGGGTTTAAGGATATACCATAACTTCTAAATTTTTCAAATGTTTGCTTCAAATACTGCAAGTGTTCATCATCAGAGGTTGAGAACATAGTAATATCATCAAGATAAATAACCATAAATCTGTCTTTATCACCAACAAATGCAATTTCCATAGCTCTCTGAAATGTTGCTCATGCATTCATTAATCTAAAAGGAATCTTTTCATACATGAAAGTGCCCCAGGGAATGGTAAAAATTGTCTTCTTCTTATCTTATTCCATCATTGATATCTGATTATATCCTGAATAGCCATCAAGCATAGAAATCCTCTTTGCCCCTAGTATTCTTTGTAGAATATGATCCATTTTAGGTAATGGATATTTGTCCTTTAGAGAACACCTGTTCAGATTTATGAATTCTACACAAAGCCTTATCTCTCCATTCTTTTTCCTGACAGGTACTAAATTAGCTACCCATTCTGAGTATCTCAATGGTACTATAATTTTAGCATCCAACAACCTTTTCAATTCTTTTCAATTATAGGTAGCAACAATGGATTGAATTTTCTAGATTTCTGCTTAAAAGGTTTGGATCCAGGCTTTAAAGGAATCTTGTGCTGCCTAATTTCTGTATCAAAAACCTTAAGGTATTCATAAGACCAGGAAAAAACATTTGAAAATTGTTTCATCAAATTGACATACCTGTCTCTCTGTTTTTCTGGTAATTTTCTGGATAATTTCACCATCCTGGGATTTGAATATGGATTGATATCACAATCTACCACTTTAGCTTCCTCTGTTTGAATAAAAAAATTTCTTGAAACATCATTATGGTCAAATAATCTCTCAAGTGGAACCAGGCCTTTTGGAAAATGATTTGTTTTCAACTCAATAATTTTATCACCAGCAATATTGTCTTGAAGGACATTTGTAGCATGAACTTTCACATCATCATTTTCATTATCCTAATCTATTGAGATATTAGAAAACTCATCAATGGCCTCCAAAAACCTTTGAATTTCCTGATCATCTTTAAAAACTTGCCAATTTTTTATGTTATTTGGTATTGAGGGTTTGTTTCTTACATCATTTTCAAACCTTAAATTGGGAAAAATTGGAGTTATGAAATTACTGGTTGCAAGTGCTAAAAGAATCTTCCTATTGATTCAAATTTATGTGTACAAAAGTGATATTGAAGGCCAAAAAGAAATTATCAACAAAGTCCCACACTTCATTTCTATATTTCTTTAACCTCTGTTGTTTGGTCTGATAAATGTTTTTGATCTGATGGATGATAAGCTCTGAATCTCCAAAAAAATAAATTTTATCTATGCCCATATTTTTAGCAGCTTTTAAACCTAGCAGAAGAGCTTCATACTCATTGATATTGTTCGTTGTATCAGATTCTAGTTTGTATGACAGGGGAATAACTTATTTGGTAGGATAAATAAAGACAATCACAACCCTAGAGCCTTCTTTGGAACAAGCCCCATCAAAGAAAATTTTCCAGACTGGGTTTTCTTCATTTTCTTCCACTGTAGGTATGATTTTCCTGACTGTTGTTTCAATTATCTCGTCACCATTGTGAAAAATAGAAGAATCAAGTTCATCTTCTACAACATATATGGGATGATTACCATGATTTTCGTGATCACTTACCAGGTAAGCCAGTCTCACTTTCCTATACAATCTTTGATTCTCTCCACCAAGCACAAGTATGGTAGCATAGCTGAGATCCATTTGTAGTGTGCCTCCTATTTTATTTGCCCATGATCTTGACAGAAGCATCCCAAATTTAGGAGGTATGTCAGCCACAACTACATCCAACACCATACTTTTCATAGGTAACTGAGATAAAGTAAAAACCATGTCTTTAATGACTCCCAGACATTTAACTTTCCTGGAGTCAAATGAATATAGGTCTAGATAAGGATTAGTAATGTCTAAACCTGATTCATCCATTACCACTTTTGGCATGACATTGTGTGAATCTCCTGAATCCATTAAAAAATTATGAAATATTTTGTCATGAATGTTCAGAGATATGTAGAAGGGAGTAGAAGCATCAGACCTATCTTCAATATGAGGTCCAATGGTTATGGCAGGGTTTTCATCTTCAAGATTTATAGTATCTGAAAAAGTAACATGAGCAGGAGCCTGCAATGCTTTGAGAACAGATTTTCTAAAAGGATCGGTTTTCATCAATTCTACCAGAGGTATGGGGATTTTAATTTTATTAATTTTGTTTTCCAAACTAAAAGAAGAAACATGCTTCTCAGTTTCCTTCACCTCTGTAGTGATAACCTTGACAGGTTGCTTTGGTTGCTGATCAGTTTTAATCCCTGAACCTTCTTTACTGACCCCTGATTTAACTGGAGAATTAGTCTTTTTAGTTGGAACAGGTATATCCACCTTTGGTGTATTTGATCTAGACCTAAGATCATATTTTTTCCTTTTAGGTTCTTTCTCGATAATTTCTTCAGCATCCTCTTCCTCAAACTGATTTAGTATAAGAGCGTCCTCATAATATTGTTGTGTCAAATCAGTGGGAGGTAATTATGTATCATTTAAATGCACTGTAGAATCTTCTTCAGTGTCATCAATTTATTCAACTTCTTCCACTGCATTATTTTGAAAAGGAGGAAAAACTTTATGATCTTCTTGATTTCTCCTTTCTCTGGGCACAATTTGAGGAACATTGTTAGGCCTTCTAAACTAGTTAGGTTTTTGTATCCACCTTCATGTGTAGGTCTGCTAGGCTGTTTTGTTTCCATATTCAGCCTGGCCATTTTAGATGACAAGGTTTTCAACATTTTGGTCATTTCATCCATCTTAGAATCAGATGTTGTATGAGAAGAAGAAGGGACTTCTTCTCTCAGTTTTTTTCCTGTCTCTTTCACCCCTAGTCTTCAATTTCTCTGTTGTTGGTATGTTAAATTCTACTTCAATGGTTGCTTCCTGCATTAGAATCAGAGTAGTATACCTTCTTTCTCTCAACAGTAGAGAAAACTCAGCATCAAAGGCATTGGCAAAAGTAATTTTCGTTGATGTTTCTGTGGGTTTGATTTCATCTGGAATTTTACTATACATTTTATTAAATATTTTGGTAAAATTAGATATAGATTCTCCTTGTTTCCTTTTCAAAGAACCAAACACAGTGATATAATACAAGTAGTCTTTATTATCTCCCTGATGTCTTAAAAAGGTATCATCCAGTGCATCAATATCAACAATTGAATTGGGAGGCAGGCTTCTAAACCATTTTCTTTCCTCTCCATCTAAACTCTGCACAAAAAGTCTCATCCAAACATATGCACACTCCACATTAAAATTATTCACAAAACTGTAGAAAGCGTTTTTAAGTGTTCTTCAACAGTAACTTCTCCCTCTCCATTGAATCTTGGAAAATACTTCATATAATCATTAGGTGGGAAAGCATACAGAACTTGTGGTAAATTTAATGGTGCATATCTGGCTACGACAATTGCATACATCCTATTCATATCCATATTGATCACAATGGGTGTTTGAATTGTAGGAATGGGAAGAACTGATGATGTAGAAAGAGAAACTGTTCCTTGGGTGGAACAACTTAATTGGGCTGATATAAGTTTTTGATCTCCAAGTAAAGAAATCAGAGGTTTCTTATCTGAACCAGAGTAGGTTTAAGGTTCTAGAAACATGGGATTTTCAAAGGAACACTAATGTGTTTTAACCTCTTCAGAAGAACTGGATTGGGGTGATGATGAGGGTGTATTTGGTTCACTTTTAATGTCTTTGGGAAAGTCTCTCAAAGCTT
>ML846916.1:0-11494 GCA_009831015.1 Picea engelmannii
CACTTGCAGCCGCATCAGGTTTCACTTCAGTTCCCTTCGCAATGTTCCAGACACCATAGCCTTCCATGAGTGTCTGCATCTTGAATTTCCAGTTAATGAAATTCGAGTCATCTAACTTGTTGGCTTTGTTGAGGTAGGTCTTTGCTAGCAGATTCGCCATCGCTGCAATTTAGTCTATGCAAGTGAATCACCAAGGATATGCAACTTTCTGTCGCTCTGCCTTCGGATACCACCGATCTGTCTCAATCTTGACTCTCAACTTTCTTAAGAGAAAACCTTAAAAACAAAAATCCTTAACACCACTTTATATATTAAAAAATGATATAAATTTCTTAAAATATATATATTTTTTTTTAATACCTTTAAATATCCACCTCACTATTATGATGCTTCATTCTTTCATAACTCCACCCTTATGAAACTATCATAATAAACTTTATAACTCCACTCCACCTCACTATTTAAAAAAAACCGATTTAAATAGTGACACCAATTTTAAATGCTCCAAAAAAAACTCATGCAAATGGCATGCAAACTATATAAACTCCACTCATGCAAGCTCCACGCATGCAAACTAAACCTTCACGATTTATCAAACTTACACTATAACCTCATGCTTCAATGCTCATGCAAACACATGCAAATCACGAATGGAGGAGGTCCACCAATCTCACGCTTTATCTCAACCTACATATGCAAATCCTTTCTCTACCACGGATGGGGGATTCGTTTTAAAAGAACCCATGTGACCTCTTCTTATCCAGCTTGCACAACAACAAACGTTTCCACACCTCACGAGTTACTTGAGTGCGTGAAGTCCGCACCTCACGCATTTCTTGGGTGAGGAAACTTGAGTGTGTGGAGTCAACACCTCACACGTTTCTTGGGTGAGGAAATATTTAAAGCCTTCCACATTGTAATACACAACTCGACTGCGGAAATATGAAGTTTTCGAATGCGCGGAAACTTTGAATAGTATGCCGCCACACTCTTCAAGAGAAGGGACCTATGGACTTTAAGAAATTTACACACCTCATCCCATGGCTCTGATACCAACTTAGAAATATTAGAAACAACACACAATGAGGCAACACTCACAATCTATATATTATTAAAAGAGGATTGATTACATCATTATATAGGAAACTATTCTACTTAGTCGGTTACATCAAACCACAGATAAATAGACTTTACTTACGCTACTGACTTTGTCAACTGACGCTTACAACTGACTCTTACTCCATTATTTCCAAATTCTTGATGTATACTATCGGTACCCCGAGGGTCAATCCCTCAAGGTTCCTTTGGAATCTTCGAAGCACTCCATTAGCCTCTGCTCCTCCTTCGAGCTGGTCCTCATCCCTAATTTTGTGCCACCTACTATATCTAGTTGGTTGGCCTAGACCTACATCTAGGCATCATAATTTTTGTTAGTAGCCAGGAACCTCTCTAAAAAAAGATTTTTTCTACTTCCCTAGGTTGCAATCATGGAGTTGAGTGTTCATGTTAGCAAGTAGACCTATCACCTAGTCAAACACTATGGGCCTCAAAAACTCCACTCTATAATGCATTTGTGCTTGGGAAGTTATGTGATGTTGATCTGGTTGAAGGCTGTCTAATCCACTCAATTTTTGTATGATATATTTTTGGTGCCCATGCACTCAATTTTTGTATGATACATATTATCTCATTCTGTTGTTTGTAAATCTTCATCAGAGTGCTTGATTGGAGTTGTGGAGACCCTTTCCAGATCACAATTAATTTGGTAGTTTTGGATCAGAGTATATTCAGAATTGCAGAGATATTTTGCTTGAACAAACGATGGACTGTTACTTTCAAAATCCGGTTTGATGGACAATGAACGTGGGGTTCTGATCTCTTTTGCAGGTAACTGCACCTTTGTGTGGATAGTATGCCTACTCATTTTTATTTATGACTTGCCATGGGTTTGCTTGGAAAGTTCTGACCTATTAGTTCTTTCTGTTTCATGACAGATTGGTGTTTCACCCTATGGAATGCTCATAGTGTTAAACGGATCACTCCACAGTTATGAGTAAAATGTTCCTGGATATTTCCATTACACATCAGGTTGATAGATCCAGGAGGGTTGATAGATTATACAGTTATGGATGCATTTTGTGGAGTTGCAGGCCAGTTATGACATGATGTGGTTCAATTGCGGAGTGTCCATAGTTAGTTGGGGAGATGGTTTTTCATTATACCTTTAATTTTAATTCTAGACTTTATGCTTATAATTATGTAAATGTGCCACATTATTTATATTGGATAGTTGAGATATGGTTGTTGCCGAGAGTTGCAATGCAATCATGAATGATCAATATGCATCTTGCATATGCATCTTGCAGCAGCAGAGCATGTATTATTGTGTTGTGAGGACTCTCTTCTCCTTTGACCTTTTTTTTGAGTTTGGTTTGTTTAGTCTGCACTTTAGTGGTGGATGTGTACTGAAAATTTAATGATAGTGTATTTGGAGGAGTTGTTGGTTAGCCCACAACTCTATTTTGTCACTTAAGTTTGATGTATACGTCAAAATTCCTTTATTGGTTAGATAGATAAGTTTAAGTTTGGTTTTATAGTGGGTTGTTATTATTTGGTTGTAGTTGCCCCACATTAAGATAATCTTTTATATGTATTTCTATGATTGGTGGTTGGTCTCGGTAACTATTTCAGAATTAATTTTAAGTTGGTGGGTTTTTGTACTATGGTTTTAGCATGCTTGATTATAGTTTCTAATATAAGTTTAAGTTTGGTTTTGTAGTGGGTTTTTATTGTTTGATTGTAGTTGTCCATAGAGATAATATTTGTAGATTTATTGCTAACTCAATTCATAGTTTTATATGTATCTTGATGATTGGTGGCCGGTTTTAGTAGTTATTTTAGAATTAATTTTAGGTCTGTAGATTGTTGTAGTGTGGTTTTAGCATGTTTGATTATAGTTTTGAGTCATGCAACACAAGTAATAACAATGGTTTTGTACATATAGACTTTGTATTGAAATGTATTCGATGAATACACAATGGTTGAGAGACAAACTTTTATTGGTGATCGACCCATTATGGTTTTCATGTACTTTGCACCAACTGTAGTTTTTGTTGCTTCTATGTTTTGGTACAAATTTTCCAGGAATGTGAACATTGGACTTCAATATCTTTATTTGCAAGTGGCTTGTTTTTGGCAATTGTGGGTAAAGATTAAGACTAAAGTTTTGAGTAGCAAGTTATGATTAATTGTGCTTAGTTCCAAGTATTTTTGGACAATTTTGGATGAAAAACATTAAATGTGTACACTATAACCTAAACCTAAAGTCAAAGTTCAAGAAGGAACAACTTCTAACAACATATTTACAAATGTATTTTGTTTCGTGTTGGTATTTCTGATGAAAGAGAGTTAATTTGAAGATGAGTCAATGAATAATAGTAGTGAGAGCATATTGAACCCTACTTATGTGTAAACATATTTTAGATATTTATTCATTGTAATGATTATTAATTAATTAATAAAATAATAATAATTATATTATTAATTGTAAAATAAAAATTTATATCATGGAGTTGTGGGTATTTATTATCTATCTTTATTTTTATTTGATATTATAAAATAAAAGATTAATAAATAGTTTAAGTATTATATTGAAATCTATTGGAAGGTATACATATCCTTTCTAAATTTAAATTTGTAACCTTTTAAAAAAAAACATATCTTCTTAACCATTACCTACACAAACTATATAATTGAATTATATAAAAAAAAATACACAAACTATATAGTTGAATTACTTAATAAAAAAATATAAAACAGTCTGTATAATTGAGTTATTTTCAAAAAATAATCTTCTAGCCAACGTCCGCCGAGCTAGCGCTGTTACAATCATAGAAACGTCTTGAGCATTCAATTACTACCTTTCTTTTCATCTCTGCACCTGCTATGGCTACTGCTGCATTCATAGTTTGTGACTCGCTTCCAATGCACTTAACTTCTTCGTTAACAACCCAATCTGAATTGGTGCAGCTAAAGGAAGCCATATGTTCAAGGAAATCCCAGTACGGGGAAAATCAAAACAGTTACGCTACTGTTACCGCCGTTCATAAGGGAGTGATGCCTTTCACAGAAAATCTAAAAGGGGGAATTGCTGAAAATTTACATGTAAATACACTGTGTAAGCAGAGACGGCTCAAGGAGGCACTTCACCATTTACATGTTATGAAAGAAAGCGGATTCCGGGTACAGCCCGGTACCTATGGTTCTATATTACAATTGTGCGTTGAACTGAGATCTTTGACAGAGGGAAGGAGGGTTCGTGATCATATTAAGAGGGACGGAATTGAGCCAGATACCTTTCTGGGGAATCACCTTATAAACATGTCTTCTAAATTGGGAGAAATAAAGTGTGCCCGCGAAGTGTTTGACAAAATATCTGAACGAAATCTAGTTTCTTGGAGTTCAATGATTGCAGGATATGCCCAAAATGGGCATTGCCAGGAAGCTCTCCAAACATTTTGTGCAATGCTTTTCGCAGATTTTAAACCAAACCAGTTCATATTTGCGAGTATTCTCCGGGCGTGTTCGAATCCATTGTGTTTGGAACGGGGCCAACAGGTTTATGCTTACATTATAAAATCTGGTTGTAGTTCAGATATGTTACTGGGAAGTGCCATTGTTAACATGTTTGTAAAGTGCGGGAACATTCGGTACTCCCGCATTGTGTTTGACAATTTGCCTGAGAGAACAGTCATGTCATGGACTGCAATGATTGTAGGATATGCTCAGAATGGGAATGATGTGGAAGCCCTTAGGCTGTTTTGCAAAATGCAACTGACAAGCTTAAAGTTGGATCAATTTGTCTTTTCTATTGTTCTCCGGGTATGTGGCAGCCTGTCAAATCTGGGACTTGGCAAGCAGATCCATGTTCATGTCATTAAATATGGATTTAATTCAGATGTTTCTGTTGCGACTCCTCTGGTTGATATGTATGCAAAATGTGGCAATGTGGAAGATGCACGAAAAGTTTTTGACAGAATGTCTGAACGAAATGTGGTTTCATGGTCTGCAATGATGGCAGGATATGCAGACATAGAGAATGGTGACGAGGTCCTCAAATTCTTTGGACAAATGCAGAGGACAGGAGTGAAGCCAAACCAATTTATTTTCTCCAGTGTTCTCCGGGCATGTGCCATCTTAGCAGCTCTTGAACAGGGAAAACAGGTTCATGCCAATCTTCTCAAGATAGGATTAATGTCAGATCTTGCTGGAGGGAGTGCACTAGTGACCATGTATGCCCGATCCGGGAGCTTAGAAGATGCACAATTTTTCTTTGACACAATGACCGAAAGAGATGTCGTTGCCTGGACTGCAATGATTGTAGGACATGCACAGCATGGGCAAGGTCGGAAGGCTCTTGAACTCTTTGAACAAATGCAATCTGAAGGCATCAAGCCTAACCACATAACGTTTGTTGGTGTTCTCTCTGCATGCAGCCATGTAGGCCTAATTAATGAAGGTTGGCAATACTTTGAGTGCATGAATAGAGATCACAGCATTGTTCCAACTGTGGACCACTATGCTTGTATGGTAGACATTCTTGGCCGTGCTGGACGCCAGGATGAGGCAGAGAATTTGATTCATCAAATGCCATTTAAACCCAATGCTTTGGTATGGCGAACGCTGCTTGGAACTTGTAGAATCCATGGTAATATGGAACTCGGGAAACGTGCAGCAGAGTGTATTCTTGAGTTGGAACCAGAAGATGATGCAACCTATGTGTTGCTGTCTAATATGAATGCTTCTGTTGGCGATTGGGATAATGTAACCAAAATAAGGAAAATGATGACCGAGAGGGGCATTAAAAAGGAGGTTGGACAGAGTTGGATTGTGGTCAAGAACAGGGTGCATACATTTGTCGCGAGAGATAGATCCCATCCACAAACAGACGTGATATATGCAAAGTTGGATGAGTTGAGAAAGGAAATGAAAAAAGCTGGGTATGTGCCTGATACAAACTTTGTGCTACATGATGTGGAGGAAGAACAGAAGGAGCACCTTGTTTTCCACCACAGTGAAAAGTTGGCCATTGCTTTTGGGCTTATTAGCACACCCCCGGGATCACCTATATTGGTTTTTAAGAACCTTCGTGTTTGTGGTGACTGCCACACTGCCACTAAGTTTATTTCTGAGATTGTAACACGAGAAATTGTTGTAAGGGATGCCAACCGCTTCCATCATTTCAAGGGTGGAGTCTGTTCTTGTAATGATTATTGGTGATGCAAAATAAACGCAGCAGAAAACTTAAAAGTTGTTTTCTTTAGTGTGCTTACTCAGATAATGCAGAGTATGGTTCTGTAGATTTTTGGGTGTATGCCGACATTTTTCTTTCTGCCTGTTAGACATTCGGTTTGCAATCAAACTTTCTCATGCTATTGGAATGCACAAGTAACTTTTGTGCTGTTGGAATGCACAAGTAAATGTTATGAATTTCTGAGTATTTCTCAAACTGTTTTCATAGGATCACTCTACAGCAAGTGGAAACACTATTTAGTCCTGACATGATTCATAGAAAGAAAAAGAGATTATGGGGACAATGCAAGACCATTCAATGCCCATAACAGAAAAAAACATGGATGTGCAAAATAAAAGTTGAGTAGGGATCAGGGACAAAAACTGCTGGTAGGTTGTGTACTCAATCTGATTAGCTCTTCAGCATGCTGTTAATTCATAAATTTAAGCAACCCTTTCATGTTGGCAGCACTGGACAAACGGCATCCTCTTATGTCAGGCCAGATTTGGGCTGGGCAGGAAAAAATAACTCCCCACTTGCCTATTTTGCATTAACATGAGACATTCATAAATAAAATTAACATGACCTTTGGTTTCATCTTCCAAGAGGTCTGAATGACTCTTCCTATCACCTACGACCTATGAAACATGACACGCACTCCAGCCCCCCTTGTCACGAATCCTGCGTGGGGACATGGATTCATGCGGACACGAATTTGGCACATGTCCTATGCATAGGACACATGCCAAATTTGTGTCTGACATGTGCCCTACATGTGTCCCGATTTCAGGATACGTGTCACGGATTTTAAGGGGACCCACATGAACATGGATCTGCTTAGTTAGTAGGATATGTTTTCTATGTAATAAATACCGACATTAGTTAATAAGGCCTAATAAATAAAGGAGAATAAGTCAATGTAAGAAGACCTAATAGAATCTTCTGTTTCTAGAAAGATCTTCCTCTAGAAGTTTCCTTAGAAGGTAGAATTAGTATAAATAAGAGTATGATGCATTGAATATTTTTGTCTTGGAATTTATTGTAATAGAGCTCTGCTATGTTGGAGGTTGTCCCCTCGAAGAGGCAAGTGAACATTGCTATCTCTAATAAAGGTGCTCTTTTTGGTGTTATTCTAGTATTGTTCTAGCTAAGATATGGTTGTTCCATTACTGCTTGCTAAATATTTATGTTTCGCATATTATTATTCATCTAGTATATTGCAAGTGGTATCATAGCTCCTTCCTAGGCAGAACTTGTGAGGTAATTTTTTTTTTTAGGGTAGAGACGTATTCCAACGTCTTTAAGCTTCAAAGACTTGTCGTTCTGCACATAAACCCGCGATCGAGGACTCGTACATGTGGGAAATACAAGTGGTATTTAAGCGCACATTGTTGGCCACCCTTGTAACCCCTGTTGGTACCCCTTTGAGTGGTAGCACATTAGACATCACCTGTATACAGATCGACCTAGATATCATGAATCCCTCCGTAGATAAACCAATTTGCCTATAGTGCCACCAAGAACAACACTCAGGAAGATACTCTCTAGTGCCTGGGTAGTCGGGTAGTACGGCTAAGGGCATGGTCTAGCTTCCTTAGTTGGTGCTCTGAGATATTGGGCTGAGTACTACTGTTGGACCCTGCATGTATATCAGAGAGCTATAGCACAGGCAAACCCTTGTCTGTAGAAACCTTGAATACCCTAACCCTTGGGATGAAAACATAAACATAACAGAGAAGATTTATTTTTGTGCAACTGTATCTCCTGTATTCTGGTTGCAAAATTCCTACACATTTATTCCTGTTAAACATTTGGCCATTTCGTCACTGCAGTATTATTCAGCTCGAAGTATAACTCCGTAGGAGTAAAAAACAAAAAGTCTGGGGTTTGTCAACACCCTTATTTGTAACCTAGTCCTTTGCATTCCTATCTTCATTTTGATTGTAGTGGTACCCTTCACTTTTAAGCCTTTTTTTCTCTCTGCGGTCCCACCCATTTTCGAGACACCTTTATTTGAAACCTATCCCATTAGACTCCTCTCGTTGTCCTGATCACCCTGGTACATCTCACTTTTTTTGGTCCCGATTGTCATCCCGCCACCTCATCTACTACCTAAGACCTAAGAAGACTGATATTCTAGGTTGTCCAACTTAGAATCGCGAATGGAATCCATCCCCACTACCATACAAATAACAATCAACAATTCCCTCCCAGTAGCAATCCAAGCAGCCATCCGTGAAGCCATGCAACAATTCACAAAAGGTAAGTAGGTTGAACCCAATGCAGAGGACCCTCAACATTCCCATTATGAGCATACTCATTCCTCCCACTCCCCTTGGGGTTCTCCACACTCTTCGAATAAGGTGCCCAAAGTTGACATGCATAAATTTGATGGATCCAACCCAACGGGGCGAGTCTCTCAAATGGAACAATACTTCTCCCTCCATAATATTTGGGATGATGAGACCAAACTCCATGTTGGGGTTTTGTACCTAGATCAAGAATGATGGAAGTGGTGGCAGTGGCATAAGAAATGTTATCCAGGAATTCCCACTTGGAACTTGTTCACTAAAGAAGTTTGTACTCGTTTTGATAGGGAATCACATTTTTTGGGTAGACTCACCAATTTGCGCCAAACTTGATCAGTCAAAGATTTCATCACGACATTTGAACAATTGGCGATCTAGACTGAGGGCTTAACTGATGCATTTTACCTTAAATGTTTTATCGGTGGCTTAAATAAATCCATCTGGGCTCATGTGAGCATGCATCATCCTACTACCTGGTTGTAGGCATGTCAATTAGCAAAGGAAGCAAAGACCATCCTTCAGGCCCCACCCATGAAGGCTCCAGTTCTCAACCGTCCTTTCCCAGGGCTCACCCATCTCTAAAAAAAACATTGAAGGTCCAAAAGGTATCTCCAACTGAAATGGTTGAACGTTGCAAGAAAGAACTTTGCTACTATTGTGATGAAAAGTATTCACCAAGTCATAAATGCAGAGAACAAAAGTTCTTCTAGATTGATGCATCCACTTCATCTCCTTTTGAAGACATCCCGTCAGATGAGGCTCCTGACCCAGATGAGGCTCCACCAAGTGATCACGTCGAAGCTCCAGTTGTAACCCCCGTGGAACCAAAGGAACCCATCATATCGCTTCATGTACTCTCATGTATTTCGGCCCCATAGACATTGAAGCTCAAGGGCTACATCAAACATCGGTCGATGGTGGTGTTGATTGATAGTGGTAGCACCCATAATTTTATTTATCGCAGGCTTGTTGATGAGATCCATTGTTTTTTCCGCCCTGTTTCTAATTTTCAAATCCACATCGCTAATAGTGGTACTATGAAGTGTGGGGGGCATTGTGAGAATGTCAAACTCCAAATGGGTGATTATACTCTGAAAACCCACATGTTCTCTATTTCCATGGGTGGTTGTGATATTGTATTAGGAGTGGAATGGCTTCACTCTCTGGGGCCGATCACAATGGATTATCAAGAATTATATATGAGCTTCACCCAAGATGCTCACTCCTATACCCTCCGAGGTCTCCAAGTGGTCTCTCTTGAAATTATCAGCTCTCACAAGATGAAAAAACTGTTGAAGAAAGACCACCATGGTGTGATTGCTCAATTTAATGCTATCCGGGTCACTAAACAAGTCTCTTAGGTAGTTCCTCCTAGCCCGCAACTCATCTTGGACAAGTACCCCAAGGTCTTTGAGATTCCCACAACCTTACCTCCCTCCATGGGTGAGCATGATCATAACATCCCTCTCCTACCAACCCATATTCTTCACCAATGGTGATGGTCTTAAAGAAATAAGGTACCTGGTGCATGTGCCTTGATTTTCTTGCCCTGAACAAACTAACCATCAAAGATAATTTTCCCATTCTCGTCATTGATGATCCGTTGGATGAACTCCAAGGTTCTTGTGTATTCACCAAATTAGACCTTCACTCAGGATATCACCAGATACGGATGAAAGAGGCAGATATTCCAAACACTGCTTTCAGAACTCATGAAGGACATTATGAATTATTGGTCATGCCTTTTGGCCTTTGCAATGCCCCATCCACCTTCCAAAGTCTCATGAATAAATTATTGAAACCTTACCTTCGGAAGTTTGTCTTGGTTTTCTTTGATGACATCCTCATTTACAATTGCACTTGGGATAGACACCTTCTTCATGTGGACAAAGTTCTTCACTTGTTGCAGGAAAATAAATTGTTTGTCAAAAAGACCAAATGTTCCTTTGGAGCCAGTGAAGTGGAATACTTGGGACACATTGTCCTTCGATAAGGGGTAAAAGTGGACCCCAAAAAGATACAAGCTATGCAAGAATGGTTGTGACCCAAGACCTTAAAGTGCCTAAGGGGTTTTCTTGGTCTCACAGAATATTACAGAAAATTTGTCCACCATTATGGAAAAATTACTAAGCCATTGACCAACCTTTTTAAGAAGAATGCATTTCATTGGAAACCTGTTGCTGAGCAAGTCTTCACAGAATTAAAGAGGGCCATGTGCACTACTCCTGTCCTAGTAGCGCCTGACTTCAATAAAACCTTTGTGGTGGAATCATATGCTTCTGGAACTGGTATAGGCACAATGCTCACACAATATGGTAGACCTTTGGCCTTTACTAGCCAAGCGTTGAGTGGCCACAATCTGGGAAAATCTACGTATGAAAAATAAATGATGGCCATTCTCTATGCAGTGCACACATGGTAGCCATATCTCTTGGGATGTCATTTTCAAATCAAAACAGATCACCATAGTCTGAAATATTTTTTTGAGAAATGACTATCCTCCCCAGAACAAAATAAGTGGTTGACCAAAATTTTGGGTTATGATTATGAAATTATATACAAAAAGAGAAAAGATAATATAGTAGCCGATGCATTATCACACCAACATGAGGAAGACATATCCCTCTTTTCCTTATCCTTACTGATCCCCGATTGAATTGAATAAGTACGCCAAGAGTGGCTAACACATCTAACTCTCTCCAAGTTAATTCAACGCCTTCATGAGGACCCTAATCCTCCCATCGACTACACTTGGCAGGACAATATTCTCAGATATAAGGATCACCTGGTTCTCTCACCCTCTTCAACACTCAAGCCACGACTCTTAAATGAGTTGCACTCATCAGCTATTGTGGGTCACTTAGGCTTCCAAAAGACATGTGCTTGTGCCCGT
>ML846916.1:11594-46770 GCA_009831015.1 Picea engelmannii
GGAAATACAAGTGGTATTTAAGCGCACATTGTTGGCCACCCTTGTAACCCCTGTTGGTACCCCTTTGAGTGGTAGCACATTAGACATCACCTGTATACAGATCGACCTAGATATCATGAATCCCTCCGTAGATAAACCAATTTGCCTATAGTGCCACCAAGAACAACACTCAGGAAGATACTCTCTAGTGCCTGGGTAGTCGGGTAGTACGGCTAAGGGCATGGTCTAGCTTCCTTAGTTGGTGCTCTGAGATATTGGGCTGAGTACTACTGTTGGACCCTGCATGTATATCAGAGAGCTATAGCACAGGCAAACCCTTGTCTGTAGAAACCTTGAATACCCTAACCCTTGGGATGAAAACATAAACATAACAGAGAAGATTTATTTTTGTGCAACTGTATCTCCTGTATTCTGGTTGCAAAATTCCTACACATTTATTCCTGTTAAACATTTGGCCATTTCGTCACTGCAGTATTATTCAGCTCGAAGTATAACTCCGTAGGAGTAAAAAACAAAAAGTCTGGGGTTTGTCAACACCCTTATTTGTAACCTAGTCCTTTGCATTCCTATCTTCATTTTGATTGTAGTGGTACCCTTCACTTTTAAGCCTTTTTTTCTCTCTGCGGTCCCACCCATTTTCGAGACACCTTTATTTGAAACCTATCCCATTAGACTCCTCTCGTTGTCCTGATCACCCTGGTACATCTCACTTTTTTTGGTCCCGATTGTCATCCCGCCACCTCATCTACTACCTAAGACCTAAGAAGACTGATATTCTAGGTTGTCCAACTTAGAATCGCGAATGGAATCCATCCCCACTACCATACAAATAACAATCAACAATTCCCTCCCAGTAGCAATCCAAGCAGCCATCCGTGAAGCCATGCAACAATTCACAAAAGGTAAGTAGGTTGAACCCAATGCAGAGGACCCTCAACATTCCCATTATGAGCATACTCATTCCTCCCACTCCCCTTGGGGTTCTCCACACTCTTCGAATAAGGTGCCCAAAGTTGACATGCATAAATTTGATGGATCCAACCCAACGGGGCGAGTCTCTCAAATGGAACAATACTTCTCCCTCCATAATATTTGGGATGATGAGACCAAACTCCATGTTGGGGTTTTGTACCTAGATCAAGAATGATGGAAGTGGTGGCAGTGGCATAAGAAATGTTATCCAGGAATTCCCACTTGGAACTTGTTCACTAAAGAAGTTTGTACTCGTTTTGATAGGGAATCACATTTTTTGGGTAGACTCACCAATTTGCGCCAAACTTGATCAGTCAAAGATTTCATCACGACATTTGAACAATTGGCGATCTAGACTGAGGGCTTAACTGATGCATTTTACCTTAAATGTTTTATCGGTGGCTTAAATAAATCCATCTGGGCTCATGTGAGCATGCATCATCCTACTACCTGGTTGTAGGCATGTCAATTAGCAAAGGAAGCAAAGACCATCCTTCAGGCCCCACCCATGAAGGCTCCAGTTCTCAACCGTCCTTTCCCAGGGCTCACCCATCTCTAAAAAAAACATTGAAGGTCCAAAAGGTATCTCCAACTGAAATGGTTGAACGTTGCAAGAAAGAACTTTGCTACTATTGTGATGAAAAGTATTCACCAAGTCATAAATGCAGAGAACAAAAGTTCTTCTAGATTGATGCATCCACTTCATCTCCTTTTGAAGACATCCCGTCAGATGAGGCTCCTGACCCAGATGAGGCTCCACCAAGTGATCACGTCGAAGCTCCAGTTGTAACCCCCGTGGAACCAAAGGAACCCATCATATCGCTTCATGTACTCTCATGTATTTCGGCCCCATAGACATTGAAGCTCAAGGGCTACATCAAACATCGGTCGATGGTGGTGTTGATTGATAGTGGTAGCACCCATAATTTTATTTATCGCAGGCTTGTTGATGAGATCCATTGTTTTTTCCGCCCTGTTTCTAATTTTCAAATCCACATCGCTAATAGTGGTACTATGAAGTGTGGGGGGCATTGTGAGAATGTCAAACTCCAAATGGGTGATTATACTCTGAAAACCCACATGTTCTCTATTTCCATGGGTGGTTGTGATATTGTATTAGGAGTGGAATGGCTTCACTCTCTGGGGCCGATCACAATGGATTATCAAGAATTATATATGAGCTTCACCCAAGATGCTCACTCCTATACCCTCCGAGGTCTCCAAGTGGTCTCTCTTGAAATTATCAGCTCTCACAAGATGAAAAAACTGTTGAAGAAAGACCACCATGGTGTGATTGCTCAATTTAATGCTATCCGGGTCACTAAACAAGTCTCTTAGGTAGTTCCTCCTAGCCCGCAACTCATCTTGGACAAGTACCCCAAGGTCTTTGAGATTCCCACAACCTTACCTCCCTCCATGGGTGAGCATGATCATAACATCCCTCTCCTACCAACCCATATTCTTCACCAATGGTGATGGTCTTAAAGAAATAAGGTACCTGGTGCATGTGCCTTGATTTTCTTGCCCTGAACAAACTAACCATCAAAGATAATTTTCCCATTCTCGTCATTGATGATCCGTTGGATGAACTCCAAGGTTCTTGTGTATTCACCAAATTAGACCTTCACTCAGGATATCACCAGATACGGATGAAAGAGGCAGATATTCCAAACACTGCTTTCAGAACTCATGAAGGACATTATGAATTATTGGTCATGCCTTTTGGCCTTTGCAATGCCCCATCCACCTTCCAAAGTCTCATGAATAAATTATTGAAACCTTACCTTCGGAAGTTTGTCTTGGTTTTCTTTGATGACATCCTCATTTACAATTGCACTTGGGATAGACACCTTCTTCATGTGGACAAAGTTCTTCACTTGTTGCAGGAAAATAAATTGTTTGTCAAAAAGACCAAATGTTCCTTTGGAGCCAGTGAAGTGGAATACTTGGGACACATTGTCCTTCGATAAGGGGTAAAAGTGGACCCCAAAAAGATACAAGCTATGCAAGAATGGTTGTGACCCAAGACCTTAAAGTGCCTAAGGGGTTTTCTTGGTCTCACAGAATATTACAGAAAATTTGTCCACCATTATGGAAAAATTACTAAGCCATTGACCAACCTTTTTAAGAAGAATGCATTTCATTGGAAACCTGTTGCTGAGCAAGTCTTCACAGAATTAAAGAGGGCCATGTGCACTACTCCTGTCCTAGTAGCGCCTGACTTCAATAAAACCTTTGTGGTGGAATCATATGCTTCTGGAACTGGTATAGGCACAATGCTCACACAATATGGTAGACCTTTGGCCTTTACTAGCCAAGCGTTGAGTGGCCACAATCTGGGAAAATCTACGTATGAAAAATAAATGATGGCCATTCTCTATGCAGTGCACACATGGTAGCCATATCTCTTGGGATGTCATTTTCAAATCAAAACAGATCACCATAGTCTGAAATATTTTTTTGAGAAATGACTATCCTCCCCAGAACAAAATAAGTGGTTGACCAAAATTTTGGGTTATGATTATGAAATTATATACAAAAAGAGAAAAGATAATATAGTAGCCGATGCATTATCACACCAACATGAGGAAGACATATCCCTCTTTTCCTTATCCTTACTGATCCCCGATTGAATTGAATAAGTACGCCAAGAGTGGCTAACACATCTAACTCTCTCCAAGTTAATTCAACGCCTTCATGAGGACCCTAATCCTCCCATCGACTACACTTGGCAGGACAATATTCTCAGATATAAGGATCACCTGGTTCTCTCACCCTCTTCAACACTCAAGCCACGACTCTTAAATGAGTTGCACTCATCAGCTATTGTGGGTCACTTAGGCTTCCAAAAGACATGTGCTTGTGCCCGTCGTTCTTTTTTCTGGGCAGGCATGAAGAAGGATATCCTTCGCTTTTTCATAGAATGTGAGGTGTGCCAACGTAATAAAGGTGAAACTATCAAGTCTCTAGGCACCCTACAACCCATACCCATTCCAACTTCTATATGGACAAAAATCTCCATGGATTTTATAATGGGCCTTCCTAAAGCTGGGAACAAGTTCGTCATCATGGTGGTGGTTGATTGCCTCTCTAAGTATGCTCATTTTTGTGCCTTACCCCACCCTTTCACATCAACACTAGTAGCACAAGTTTTCCTTGATTAGATTTTCAAGTTACATGGCATGCCCACCTCTATTGCATCTGATCGTGACCCCACTTTTACAAGCACATTTTGGAAAGAGATTTTAAAATTGCAGGGCACCCAACTGAACATGAGCACAACCTTTCATCCCCAGTCTGACGACCAAACATAAGTGGTCAACGAATGTTTGGAAACCTACTTGTGGTGTTTTTCTTCGGACAGACAAAACCGGTGGGTGCAATGGCTTCCCTTGGAAGAATGGTGGTACAATACTTCCTATCATATGACCACTAAAATGACCCCATATGAAGCAATGTACGGCCAACGCCCACCTACAGTCACTACCTATCTTCCAGGCACATCAAAGGTCCAATCTATTGATACAATGTTGCAAGGTCACACAACTACCCTCTCGGCTATGAAGGATAACCTCCACATGGCCCAAAATCGCATGAAGCAGTAGGCAAACCAACATCATTCATAAAGGGTTTTTCAGGAAGGCAATCATGTGCTTCTTAGGCTCCAACCTTACAAGAAAACATCTCTCAAAGCCCAAGGACATCACAAGTTGGAACCCAATTTTTATGGGTCCTACCAGATCATCAAACGTATTGGTTTAGTGGCCTACAATTTGGCCCTTCTAGCTACTTCTAAAATCCATCCAGTGTTCCATGTTTCCTGTTTGAAGAAAGTGGTGGGACAAAATTGTAGGGTCCAAACCATCCTTCCAGAATGAGATGAAGAAGACTCCCTTTAGATCCAACCAAAAGTAGTCCTCAATAACCGTGAATGTCAGTTGTGTGGCATAACTATCAAAGAAGTGATGATCCAGTGGAAGGACACATCACTAGAGGCTGTGACCTGAGAACCAACGACTACACTCTAGCAGTGTCCCCACCTATAGCCTTGAGGACAATGTCATTTTTGAAGGGGGAGGGCATGTTAGGATCCAATCCTAACTCCTCTCCATGGGTCGTTAGTTAGTAGGATATGTTTTATATGTAATAAAGGCCGACATCAGTTAATAAGGCCTAATAAATAAAGGAGAATAAGTCAATGTAAGAAGACCTAATAGAAACTTCCACTTCTAGAAAGATCTTCCTCTGGAAGTTTCCTTAGAAGGTAGAATTAGTATAAATAAGAGTAGGAGGAATTGGATATTTTTTTCTTGGATTTTATTGTAATATAGCTCTACTCTGTTGGAGGTTTCCCCCTCAAAGAGGCAAGTGAACATTTGTATCTCTAATAAAGGTGTTCTTTCTGGTGTTATTCTGGTATTGTGATGATGCACGCTCCCTCCGCAACCCGCAGGTAGGAAGGTCCGCGTCAACACATAATCTTTCTCTTCAGACTGGCCCGAAGAGCTTCGGAATGACTCTTCTATTTCCCCTTCGGGAAATCTGCACCCACAATCAACTTCAGAAATTCCCCCTTTATACTTCGGGGAATCGGACTTCGCGAACCTGACGGTCGAGCACCTGCCTTTCAAATCCCCGAAACCCGAAAATAGTCAACGTTGACTTGTCCTCTTCTCTTTCGGGATTTTCCTTATCGTGATTTTGACGGTCGTGATGTCAAACAACTCGTCTCCTCGACTCCTGAATCCCGATTTGTCGAGACTCCGATACACTAGCGAGCCTTGACTTTTCAACGCCACTTCACTTCTGTCGAGACTTCGGACTTCGCAAGATCGCAAATCCTAATGCAATGAGTTTGGAACTTCACTCCACGAAACTCCGAAATAGTCAACGGAGTTTGACTCTGTGTCAATGGTGCGCCACCTGTCCTCTTCGCTGACTCCCCCATGGCCCCACACCGTTCTCTTAACCTTCGGGATTTCGCGGTTCGTGATTTCGCGATTCCCGTTGCAAAGTTACGGAACTTCAACTCTCGAAATCCTGATATAGGTATCCACGTGTAAATCCAATGGCCCTTATGGCTTGGATCTACGGCCATACTCCTCCGGAGCTTAGAACCTTTCAGGAATATTCGTCGTATCTCCCCTGTTCCTCCGTGAGATCCAACGGTTCACAGGGCTTCGTGAATTCTCTTCAGAGAATTCTGACCATCCGTTCTTTCTCTGAGAACTCGTCCTCCTGTGGTCCTTCGCTACTACGCCTTCCTTCAAACTTTTAAGGTACTTGGCCTCTTTCCTTCCTTCGACTCCTTCAAAGGTTCAAATCCTTCTGAGCTTTCCCCGACTTTGTGCCTTTTAGACAAACCCTTGCACGCACTCCTTGCAACAGACTTTCAAACGCTTCCAAGTGTTAAAATCCTTCGACTCTGTGCACACCTGCAACAACAGTCTCTCAATACTCCGCTTAGGTCCACAACCCTGAGACTTCACTCAGCCTACGCACTCCTTGCACGGCTCCTGTGCCCAACTACACTTCTGCGGAAATGAGAACAAAATCTTTCTCTCCTGAGCTTTCAGAGACAAACCTCTGAACACCTTGTCGACGCACTCCTTGCGGACAATTCAACTGCACTCCTTGCAGGAACTCTTGCTCAGATAGAGAAACAATTGAAACTCATTCCTCCCCTCTTTCCTCTCATATTTCAAACATTCAACAAGAAATCATTCATACATAGCATAAAAGAAAATGTACAGAAGGAAGAGTGAAATAACCATGAGCATAACATTTAGCATACATACACAGTGAACAAACACGACACCATGAATTTGAATCAAAGCTTCCTCTATTAATCCAAATGTCTGTACATGGGTGTTTTCACACAACTCTATGCTTCTCTTCTATGCTCTCTCTGATGATGTTACAATACACAATGAGGGTGTCTATATCCCGTTTCCCTCTTACGCTCCAAAACTGTCTAATCTACACATTCAATTCTACCTACTTGCATTAACTACTATAAATGCCTCCTACCTACTAAGGACGAGAGAAAATCGCTCAAGGCCCATTTACATTTTACAAGTGCGCTTCTTCTTAATGGCTTCATTTAAGATCGCGCAATAACTTCAAAGTGATTTCAAAATTTGTGCTGGGCGCTTTTCCAGCTGTCCATTGTCTCCACACTGGCTCGCTTGAGATGCTCCTGCATCATATTGTTCTAGCTATAATATGGTTGTTCCATCACTGCTTGCTAAATATTTCAGTTCCACATATTATTATTCATCTGGTATATTGCACAAAGGCATAGCCATAGTTTGATAAATTTAAGTAGGCCATATATTCGTACATATTGGTTTATGTTGATCTTGTCCAAAGTGAATGCACTTTTGCTGATTGAATAATACATATATAAATCAGACAGGGTAAAGTAAGATTGCAGCAAAAACTAGAAGTTGTAACTCAGTTAGCTCTTCCCTATAGTGTTGTACTTCAACATTCTATGGAATTCTTGTTTCTTTTTACTGTCGTACTGGATTATGAAAGTTTGAGCATGCATTGTTGCTGCCTAGTTTATATCACAATGCAACTACATATAGTTGTGATGCAACACATTCACAATATAAGGTCCACCCTCATGGGAATGGAAATTAGCATCCTAATGCAGAAGATAATTTGTTTTTGTCTATGAATTTGGCCCAACAACCTGCCAAATATGCCTCCAATTCTGATTTCAATTCCACAGTTAAAACAAATCGATTAGCGAAAACAAATGCAAGCAGAATCTCCATAAGAATATGGAACCTGAACATGAAATAGGAAATCTGATCTCATAATGATTAAGTTGATCCTCTACTCTCCAAATGGTAACAAACTTGGTGGCTACTTGGAGGAGAAAAGGAGGTGAAAGTCTGGAAGAATCAATGCTCACTGTCCGGGCTTTGAGTTAGAATGGAAGCACTATGCATAATCACACTGTTTTCTTTTCATTATAAGGGTTGAGGACCTCTGGAAAACAAATCCCTTGTTTTTTGGTATCTTTTGATACTTTCTCAACATTTTAACTCAATAACTGGTTAAGGTCCACTGGAGGAATGACTATTTTGGGTTATTATCCCCTTTGCAAATTTCGTGTATTTAGTCTTGTATTTGACAATTTGTGAGCATTTAGGTGTTGATTTACATTATGCAAGTATGGACTCTCTATGCTATTTTGGTACTCCGTGAAAAATGGATATTAAATGGAGTTTAGTTTTGTAGACCTGGTCAAAAGTTGATGTCTTTCTGTCTCTTGGATGCTCTACTATTTATTGGATGCCTTTTTATTGTCTATGGTTGGATAGTGGGCAAGGTCTAAATTCTATCGGTATTGTTGGCACTAAGCCTGTACTCCGTACTATAATATCCAAGCATAATTTTCTAGTGCTTTGTGTTTTGCAAATAAAACCAAATAGAACAAAGTTTGTTTTGGATGAAAAAAAATCGATGTTTGTTTTGTATTTCTTGTATGTGTAATTATCGAGCGAAAGGAAACAATTGGCCCTTTGCAATGGTGGTTTTTTCACCCTTTGCAATGGTGGCGTTAACAAAATATTCACTAGAGATCTATAACAATGAGAAAGACAAACATGTGGGATGTGTTTCCTGATGATATGGGTTTGGACAACAGTGTTGAATTGGCATTAGCCAACTTGTATCTTAATGAACCGGTACTAGAGCCGATCACTTTTGATGATGGTGATATTCTTGAGGAGGAGGAAGAGGATGAAGGAGAGAGTAGTGGTAGTGATGCTGATTTTGATGATAATGACATGGAGGACTACTGAAAATCATGACTCATGAGCTATGAAATTCTTCCATCTATGGTTCTAGTATCTACCCTATGGCTATTTTGTATTTTCCATTGGCATTCCCACCTATAGTATTAGTGACTCTGATTCAATATCTATTTACATTGTAATACATTTTGATTTAGATGACTTAATGGGATTGAGAATGCTACAACTTATGCTTATAATTTCTTGTGTGTTCAGTGTTTGTCATTTGATCATCATTGATGTTACAATGTATTATGTTACATGTTTTGTATCATGTAAATTTTCTAGTTTTTAACAAAATATGAATCTTTAAGTTTAAATTTCATTTTTGTATGTGTAATTTTCAATTTGTTTGCATATATATATATATATATAAACGTGTCCTATTTACGGGGTCACCGTGTCGCGTGTCAAACACTCGTATTTTCGTGTCCTCTGTGTCCCATGTCATTGTGTTAGGTGACTTGGCCTAAGACTCTTAATATTTCTCCTAAGTGATATTTACAATGATATTTACAATGATATTTACAAAAATATTATAATCATGAGGATTAGGTATCCAACATTCCGCCTTAATCTAAAGGGGTGTTTGTGAGTCCATAAATCATTCTGAACTTTTCAAATTTTTTCTTCTAAGTGATTCTTTTATTGCCTTATCCTCCATAAAAATCATGTGACTAATTCTTCCCTTTTTTAGAAAGGCACACAGTATTTCGAGTGGGTTGAGATGTCTTCTTTCCAAAAAAATTGTCAAAATTATAACTCAATAACTGGTTAAGGTCCACTGGAGGAATGACTATTTTGGGTTATTATCCCCTTTGTAGATTTCATGTATTTAGTCTTATACTTAACAATTTGTGAGCATTTAGGTGTTGAGTTACATTATGAAAGTATGGACTCTTTGTGATGTTTTGATGCTCCGTGACAAATGGATATTAAATGTAGTTTAGTTTGTAGACCTGGTCAAAAGTTGATGTCTTTGTGTCTCTTGGATGCTCTACTATTTATTGGATTCCTTTTCATTGTCTATTGTTGGATCATGGGCGAGGTGTAAATTCTGTAGGTATTGTTGGCACCAAGTATGTACTTCGTACTATAGTATCGAGACATAATTTTCTAGTGCTTTGTGTTTTGCAAATAAAACAAAATAGAACAAAGTTTGTTTTGAATGAAAATCAACATATGTTTGTTTTGTATTTCCTGTATGTGTAATTATCGAGGGAAAGGCGACAATGGGCCCTTTACAATGGCGACATTGAAAAAATATTCACTAGAGAAATTTATTAGTATTCAGTTTTTCATAGACAAGAAAGTTGGAAATATTGAACACAGGTAGTCATTTTAAAGTTGTTGCATTAGTTTGGTATTAGAGCATCTGAAGATACACTGATATAGGAGGATCTCCACACACATAATCATTACTTTTCACACCATGGAGAATATCATTAAAATACTAATTGATGGTAGGTGGAAAATAATAATTAATACTCATGAATGATTTATTTAAAATGTAAACATGATTAATACTTTAAGTGAGTGAGAAACTCATATATTATTCATGCAAATTGGAAAAATGATTAATGCTTGAAGTGAGTTTGAGAATCTCACGTATTATTCATTTAATTGTAAAAATGAGAAATTATATTTTTGAAAGAATCCAATGCACAAATTAGTTTCCTACTTTTAAGGGGAAATTGGTTTCCTAGTCTCAAGGAGGAAGTTAAGGGTCTCATGAGTTGGTTGAGATTGTTAAAATTTTGGTATGCTCGTTTTACCATAGACAATGTTACACCACTGTCACCCAACCATATGCACTTACACGTGCCACCCCCGAGAACAATAATTGTTCGACAACACAGGTATTACAACAGAGGATGAATACCTTCAATAACCACTCACACAACCAGATCAAAGATCAACACACCGATGTTTTGATGTGGTAAAAACCCTATGGGGAAACATCCACGACCCTAGCCAACGCGACCACTTGGAACCATTTATTAATGCAAAAGAAAAATATTACAAAGAGATTTTACAAGAGAGTTTCTCACAATTGATCATCGACAAATGACCCTCCATGGTCTTAGAGATCATGGACCAATCGGGTGTTAAGCCATGGATCAATGGTCGTTAAGATCAAGGAGAATATGAATCATCGTATCACTCTATGTTAGAAACATATTGTGACCATTGAATTTCCTAACTACAAATGCATACTAATGCATACTAAAGAAACACACTAAGAAACACACTTTTACCTAACGACACATTAGACCAAGTAGATCGTAACTAACTCCCAAGTGTCTAAATATCCTAACATCCCCCCTTAAGAACAACTTGGGATAGGACTAAAGAATTTACAATATTGACACAACATGAGAAGGAAGGAGGAATTAGAGCCTATCCCCCCTTGATGAAAACTTCCTGAACTCCTAACATAGATCAATGTTTGGAAAACTTCGCTTCTGTAAGAGACTTTGTTAAAATGTCTGCAACTTGATCTTCTGTAGGGAAAAAGAGCACTTCAATAACTTGATCATGAATGAGCTTTCTGATGAAGTGCATGTGTAGCTCGATGTGTTTATTGTGCTGATGTTGAACTGGGTCTTTGGCGATATTGATGGCACTTTGATTGTCACACCAAAGGTTGGTCGGGTGTTGCTGCTGGAATCCAAACTTTGAAAGGATCTGTTGAAGCCACAAGGTTTCCTGACTTGCATTTAACGCTGCTCGGTACTCTTCTTCTACTAAAGAAAGTGAAATAACCTATTGTTTCTTATAGGCCCAAGTGACAGGTCCTGAACCAAGGATGAAAACATAACCTTCAGTAGACTTCCGATCATCGGGATCATCGGCCCAATCTGAATCAGTGAAACCAATCAATAAAGGAGTCCCCCCTAAACTGTAATGTATCTCGAACTGAACTGTACCACATACATAGCGAAGTATCCTTTTAGTTGCTTTCCAATGACTTTCATGGGGTGTTTGCATATACTGGGCAACAAGAACAACAACAAAGGAAAGATCAGGACAGGTATGAGTCAAGTATAAGAGGCTACCAACTAATTGGAGGTACAGGGTGGAATCAACTTCAGGAGAAGTACATGTGGTAGTAAGCTTGACTCCAGACTAGAAGGGAGAAGGGGATGGTTTACAATTGTCCATGTGAAAGCAATGAAGAAGGTCACAAGCATACTTAGTCTGGGAAAGAAAAATTCCTTCATTGGTTTGCAAAACTTGGAGGCCAAGGAAATAGTGCAAAAATCCTAAGTCTGTTATTTCAAATTTCTTCTTAAGGATGGTTTTCACATGGTTTAAAAGTTTTGAGTCACTACCAGTAAGGATAAGGTCATCAACATAAAGGGAAAGGATGATGAGATGGATTAATACTTTATTGGTATATACATTAGGATCAAAATGGAATCTATAGAATCCAATGTCAATAAGAAAGCTGTCCATTTTGGCATACCAAGCTCGGGGAGCTTGCTTAAGACCATAAAGAGATTTATTAAGGTGACAAACAAGGCTAGAGTAATTTTGGACATATCCAGGAGGATGTTCCATGTATATTTATTCTTGCAAATATCCGTGCAAGAATCCGGATTTAACATCCATCTGATGGACCTCCCATTTATGTGAGACAACAAGGGAAAGAACAAGGTAGATGGAATTCATTTTGGCTATAGAGGAAAAGGTTTCATTATAGCCAATTCCTTCAACTTGGGAAAATACTTTGGAAACTAACTGAGCCTTGTGTCTGTCAACACTTCCATCTAATGCATACTTAGTTCTGTAGACTCATTTACATTTGACAATTTTTCTTCCTTTTGGAAGAGGTACAAGATCCCAAGTATCATTTTCCATTAAAGAATGATACTCTTCATTCATTGTTGTATCCCAATATTTATGATCTGAAGCTTCTGCAAATGTCTCTGGATCATGAGTCTCTGAAACTTGAGCCAAAATAGAAGAGGCTCACTGGAACTGTGAACATGTCTGATGCCGATATGAAGGATCATCAACAAGATCACCAACTGCTTCTTGTGTTGAACGAACCCATCTAGGAAGCGAAGGAGCTGGTGCTAGTTCAGGTTCAAAGTACTCATCTGGAGGAAGGTGAGAATGCAAAGGTGGATTTTCATCCTCACCGTCATCATCTGAAGAAGACACCATAATAAGAACTGAAGAAGGCACAACCGCCGAATATGGATCGCAAGCCGAAGAAGGAACAATCGCCAAATTAGGCTCGCATACTAAGAGATTTTCATCAAATTTAACATCTCTTCTAATAATAATTTCATTACAATGTGGTTGAATAAGTATATAACCTTTAACATCTTCAGAATAACCAAAAAATATACACTTCTCACTTTTAGGCTGCAATTCTTTCCTTTTCTCATCAGGAATGTGATCCCATACTATACTGCCAAATACACGGAAGTGACTTACATTTGGTTTAATTTTAGTCCAAGATTCTTCCGGTGTTATACTTTTAAGAGCCTTTGTGGGAGTGTGATTTACTATGTAATTTTCGCAGTTGATGGCTTATTCCCAATACTTTAGACTTAATCCCTTAGATTGGATCATACAATTAGCCATTTCTTTTAATGTGTGGTTCTTTCTCTCAACAACACCATTTTGTTGTGGTTTATATGGAACAATGTGTTGCATTTAAATTCCCTATGTAGTGTAGTAACTTGTAAAATTATTGTTCACATATTCACCTCCATTATCTATTCTTAACCTTTGAATTTGATGTCCAAATTGCTTTTCTACAAGGGCCTTGTAGGCAAAAACATTGTCAAAAACTTCGCTCTTAAGATTTAAGAAGTAAACCCAAGTACGTTTGGAAAATTCATCAATGAAATTTAAGAAATATTTGCACCCATAAAAATAAGGAGTAGAAAGTGGACCACACAAATCACTGTGAACAAGCTGCAAAGGGCCTGATGCGTGCCAAGAGGCACGTTTATCAAAACTGTCCCGATGATGTTTGCTGAGAACAAAACCAACACAAACACCATCTCTGCATGAAACATTAGGAAGACCAGTCACCATCTGTTGATTACATTGTTGCTACAATGAGTGATAGTTTAGATGACCAAACCGCTCATGCCAAAGTTTTCTCAAGTCATCGCGATGAGCAACAAAAACTGATGAAAAATATGATGACCCAAAGTTGTCAAACTTGTACAACCTGGTAATATAATCAACAATTCCAGTTGCAAGAACATGCTTAAGATCTTTTAGATCCTTGATTACAACTTGGTTAGGTGAAAACTCTACGGTTTTACCTTCACCTGAATGAGTGATTTGATATATTGATAGAGGGCTGCAAGAAAGACTTGGAACACATAATACATCATTGAAATGACCATTATCTACTTGAACTATTCCAGTTCCCACAACACTAAGAGATCTATCATCACCAACAAATATTTTCTTGGTGTTACATTCATTTAGAGAAGAAAAAATGTATTTATCCTTAGCCATATGATAAGATGCTCCATAATCAATAAGCCACTCATTAAAAGAAGAAGTAGAAGTTGTATTGAAGGAGAAACCAGAAGTAGAAAGTGCATGCCCATGAGAAGAAGAAGAAGAAGTAGAATCAATACTGATGTTGTGCTTCTTCATTGCTGCTTCTAAAGATACCATCTTCTTGAAACATTTGGACTCATCATGACCATATTTATCGCAAATGTTGCAATGTCTGTAAGTCTTCTTATTTTTATATTTTTCTCCTTTGTCAACATTAGGAGCTGAAGTTGTCTGAGTGTGTTTGGGACCCTTATGTTGTTTGTTTCTATAGTGAGGATGTTGCTTCTTGGGATTCTTGGGTTTATATTTTTGCTAGGCAACTAAGGCTTTGTTGGAGGTACCTGTAGTGCTGATCACTCCAAGTTGTACAAGCTTATCTTTCTCTCTAATCAAAGAAACACAAAAAGACTCAAGAGTGGGTTTTTTATAAGCTTTCCCTAGAGCCTCTCTCATGGCATAAAAGGTAGATACAAACACAAAATATGCACTACCTAGCTTATAAAGAATAAGATAGATGCAACGCTCTTCTTCCATCTTTATCTCACATTCTTCACATAAAATTCTGAGTGTTTTAAACTTAGATAGATAGTCTCCAATGCAATAAAAATTAGTTGAACTTAAAGTCAGTGCTTGATTTTCTAACTGTTGTGCTCGAATAATATTGATTTTACCAAACAAAGATTCAATATTTTCCCAAGCTTCACCGGGGCCATCAATTTCTTTAAGGTGGAACCTTAAATCAAGAGAGATGGGAATTCTGATTAGTCCACGTGCTTCATCACTCCTATTAGCCCATTTGAATTTCTTATCATCATCAGTGGGTTTATTTTCCTTTCCCAAGGTAATTTGGTACAAACCTTTACTTCTTAATAAATCCTCCATATGAGATTTCCATTGGAAGTAGTTGGTGCTGGCAAGCAAAAGATTACTGGAAGAAGCCATATTAAATATGTAGATAATATGGATTTAAAAACTAAAACTGATGATCTGGATGGAAATATCTCAAAAAATTAGGCGGTTTTAAAAGAATCACACTAAAAATGGACTTCGGATGTGAAAGTTATGCCATTTTTAAAAAGGAATAAACAGTAACCAAAGGACCACGTGGTGGTTTACGTTGCTTTATGAAGTGACCCACTTTTATAAAAAGAAGTGGGAATCACTTTTACAATGAAGTTACTTTATGAAATAAAACATGCACACAAAATAAATAACTCTAAAATAAAATATTAAAGCTACTTATAGTGATTCACTTTTATACTTGAAGTGAAATACGCTTTACAATTGAGCATGAACTTTTTCAAAAAAATAATAAAAAGAGACTTGAACTCAAGACCTCTTACTTAATAAAGAAACTTTTAACCAAATGAGCTAGCAAAACATATTGTATTTTAGCAAGAGGATTGTTGTTGTTGTTTTTGTTGTTGAAGACAACCTTGGAGAGCGTGCTAAAAAAAACTCTTTTCATACAATAAAATTGTTTTGCTTCTCGATGACAACAAGGGTTAGATCTCGGTTAGCTTACCCGGAAAATGCACCTTTTCCTATATGTTTCTAATTTTCCGAGATTGCACAGGGCTCAGGGAAAAGAGAATACGCAGATCTAAAAGAGTAGCAACCTAGAAACAAATAATATAAAACCAAAATAATACTTTGCAAAAATTTAAATGGCGTATTCAGGCTTTATACCTCTGGATTTGACCAAAATGGCCGTATCTTGGGAAAATGGAAACCTTTTCGAGTGAAACGAAAAAGTGTTCCGGATTGAAACAAGTGCTATGGATGCAATGGAACAGTCCTCTCGGCCTAGAAATGTAGGAAAATTGAAAAAAATGGATATGAGACAACTCGGCTTCACGATCTCGATCTACAATAGGAGTGGTTCTTCAAACAGGCTCTGATACCATGTTCGACAACACAGGTATTCCAATAGAGGATGAAAACCTTCAATAAAAACTCACACAACCAGATCAAAGATCAACACAACGATGTTTTGAAATGGTTAAACCCTTACGAGGAAACATCCATGGCCCCAACCAACACGACCACTTGGAGTAGTTTATTAATGCAAAAGAAAAAATATTACAAAGAGATTTTACAAGAGAGTTTATCACAATCGATCATCGGAAAGTGACCCTCCATAATCTTAGAGATCATGGACCAATCGGGTGTTAAGACACAAATCAATGACCATTACGATCGAGGAGAATATGAACCGTCGGATCACTCTATGTCAGGAACATATCGTGATCGTGAGATTTCCTAACTACAAATGCATACTAATGCATACTAAAGAAACACACTGAGAAACACACTTTTACCTAATGACACATTATACCTATTAGATCTTGACTAACTCCTAAGTGTCTAAATATCCTAACAATAACCTTTTCTTAGATAGATTTCGTACATGAAGCAAGTCTTATCATATATACTCTTGCCAAAAATACCAACACAGTTGCAGTAGTAGCACAATACCAAGAGAGTGTACCTTTACCAAGAGAAGTGCACAAGAGATATACTAGAAAGAATGAGCAACGAGAGACTTCACCACTGCAGCTGTTGCGTCACCTTCCTCAGACTTGCACCTCCTTCATCCCTTCGTTGAACTACTGCAAATGCTGCTCCTTCTAAACTCGCGCCTTTATTGTAGAGTGAGTTAATGTGTGTCAATGACGTATCTCCTTACCTCTTTATATACTAGTCTATCCAAGTGACTTTTAATGTAGGGACAAATTCTCTTTTTGGAGCCTTCTAATTCTTTATTATTATTCTCCTTAGGATGAATTCTCTTCTAGGGTATTTCCACATATGTTTAATGGTTCTCTTTCTTTCGTAATATTTTTATCTAAGCACAAAGTTTGTCCTGGAGGTTAATACCCCCCGCAGCTACCAAAATATCAACACTCCCTCTTAGCTAGAGAGGTATTATCCATTATGTTATTCATCTAGTAGTTTCAATGACATCCATACATGGCATGCATAAGACTACCACCAATCACATGGTCTTGAAGACCAGTCTACAGGTAGCATCACCATAGCCACACAAGATATCCCATGATCAAATAGATCATGTCACAAGTATCATCATCATAGCCACACATGCTATCTGATGTGTCTATACATCACTGTCATGCATTTAGGCCTAACCTTGTCATCCTTTTGGACCTTATGGGCCTCGACATCCTTTCGAAGCTTATGTCATTACAGGACTTCATCCAGCTCACACAAAACTAGGCATATATCTCACAAATGTCCAACTCACACATAATCTGGACAACTAGCCCTATGGCTATCCCTTTTGGTTGGCACACTAGGAATCCAGTCCATAGGGAATAAGTATCTAACCACAAGGATTAGGCGATATAGTGTGAACACACTACCCATTTATCCCAAGGATAGGAACACTTCCAACCACACAGGTTGGCCCTCCAACTTGAAAGCTGAGCATCTACTAGCCCTGGAGGCTCGAAATACTGCTGACCCTATGCGAGGTCATGTTGATTGGTGCCACAACCAGTAACGTACCCATGAATGAATAACCACTGCTGCCACACTCTACATGCTACTTCCCCCAGAATCACATCTGTAACTTATCACTTCCTCTTACGAGGGAAGTCCTTCTGGACCATGCCAAGCTTGTCCCTGAAATACTCAAACTTTATCTTCGACAAAGGCTTGGTCAACACATCGACTATCTACTCATCTGTAGAAACATACTGGAGCTTCACTACTCCCTTTTGTACCATGTATCATATATAATGGTACTTGATCTCGATATGCTTTGACTTGTCATGAAACACTGGGTTTTATGATAACTTTATGCAACTCTGGTTGTCACATAAGATACAAGTCACCTCCAACTCGAGATCAAACATTCCTGCAATAAAATTCTGAAGCCACACAACTTCACAAATAGATGAACATGCTACTATATATTCTACCTCGTCCATACTAAGTGCCACACTAGTCTGTTTCCTGCTGAGCCACGAGATCATAACTGATCCCAAACTAAAGCAACATCTTGAACTACTCTTTCGATCTATGACACTACGGGCTCAATCTGAATCAGCATAGATTTCTAGTCTTATCTAACGATCCAAAACATATCTGAGTCCATAGTCAACTATACCTTTCAGGTACCCCAATATGTGGTTTTCCGCCATCAAGTGAACATGTCTCGGTTCAACCATTTACTAAATCAATGTGTTCACCACAAAACATATATCTGGCCTTCTTTTAGTCAAATACATCAACGAACAAATCATTTGTCTATACATGGTGGCATCCACTGTCTCTGAAGATGTATGAATTAATAACTTCACGTTTGTCACCATCGATGTAAGCATGGATTTACAATCCATGATTTCAAATCTCTTCAGGATTTATACAACATGTTTTCCTTGGTTAAGGAAAATATCATTTGGTTTCTGCCATAACTTTAGACCTAAGAAATAATGCATCATACCTAGGTCTTTCATCTCAAAATTTGTAGCAAGCCTCCTCTTAATATCAATGATGAGTTTATCATCTCTTGTTAGAAACAGGTCATCCACATATAACAGTAATATCACTGGTCCACCATCCACAACCTTGTAGTAAAGGTTGGAATCTGCTTTAGTCTTGGTAAATCCCAAGCTCATAAAAAAACTATTAATTTTTCCGTACCATGCCCTGGGTTCTTTATTCAATCCATATAAGGCTTTCTTCAACCTGCACAAGTGTCTTCCTGTCACGTGTCTCAAAACCTTCTGGCTGCTCCACACACACTTCCTCTTCTACTACACCGTTCATAAAAGTTGTCTTTACGTCCATCTTGTGTGCCTTCCATTTCATTATTGCAACGATCACAAGTATAGCTCTAATCTAAGTGTATATTTCCATAGGAGAAACTATCTTCTCATAACCTATTCCTTCTTTCTGGGAGAAACCACGGGCCACAAACCTTTCCTTATATTTCTCGATACTGCCATCAACTGAATGCTTTGTCTTGTAGATCCATTTTGAACTCACCATTGTCTTCTCTCTTAGTCTCGAAATCACATCCCAAACATCATTCTTCATAATGGACCGGTACTCCTCAATCATGTCATCCTTCCATACTTTCTTCTCTCTAGTGCTAGCGGGGAAAATCCCCCTATTACTATACTGGGTCAGAGTATAGTAAAATGATTGATCTCCCTTAAAAGACAATCCTATTTCTAAACTACCCCAAACAATCTAACCTTAAAACATAAGATAAGGAAAAGAGGGTGTACCTTAGGTCCTTTCAGATGGTGCTGACCTCCTTCTCCTTTGTAGTTTCTTGGACTACTGGCCTCCTCCCAAATCTGACCTGCAAACAATTTAAACAACAAAGCTACAAGATATTCTATCTCTACTTATCAATGTTAGGGTTCAGATACAAATGTGAATGCATTAATCAAATAAGAACAAAAACACAATATTTGGGACATAAACAAAATTCTTTTATTCATATGTGAAGATTACACAAAGTTACAAACTTCTTGTCGGTAGACGCTCCATGAACTTGGTCCAGGATCCTCTTACTACTACTCCAAGTGCATCATTCCCATAATACCTCTCACAATCAACCGATATTCTTGGGAAGTAAGGAAGGGATTGTATAGGGATAGGGATGGAGGGGGAATGCTGAGGCCAAATCTTAGAAAGGGATGCAAATATTGGGCTAAAAGGGGAAGGGATTTTTGCAAAGTTTCTCTATTCTAATGCTTGATGTTGGAATGGGACCCCAAGACCTCCTTTTATATGAAAAAAGGATAGTTATTCGGTTTTGGGACAGGATATAATGGGTGAATTGGTTGAGAAACCCTTGATAGTCCATAAACTCCACCGAATTCCTTGAAACTTTTGGAGGTAAACAAGAGATGTTTAGTGTAGAACTAGCATATGTACGTGGTATTTCTAGTATGCAAATAGAATATGTACATGGGAAATAGTGCAACAGGTTGCATACATGCTCCAAAAAATGGTTTTTTAAAGATATATCCTCAACAGTAATTTGGAAAATTGTGCAAGTAGAAAGGCCAATGCCATGTATGCGTAGGTAGAGCATTTTAGGGATATAAAAGATGCCCCCTAATGTGTGAGGTTGCAAGAGAAACTGATGGCCAAAATACATTACAATATCTTTACCAGTGAGAAGGCACAAAGTCGAGTGAGCCTGGGACCAACGTTCGGGAGGTCGCTATCTGGAAAAAAATAAAAATCTCTCTGAGGCGGGCATACCCATGCTCAGGATGAACTAATAATGGATGCCAATATAGTACACCATATATCCATGTCATAGAAATGTCTATATATAAAGTGTATCCGTGAGCAATACACAATGGATCTACATCTCAAAATCAATCGATGATATTCAAGTACAATATAATATGCATCTTCAAGAAGCATAAATGCCTGTGGCTTTGAAAACAACTTTAATATCTTCAAAAGCTCAGGAAGGATTACAATAGGAGTGTAAGACTCACTATTCTGAGGTCTACAACACACTGTTGGGGAAATATTGGAGGATCTCGATCATCGGGCAAAAAACTTTGTCGATTTTGAACCTAGACTTGACTGGAATTACGAGATGGCCGACTCATGAAAGTCAAGAGAAAAACTGAAGAATGGCCAACTCAGGTTAGATAAAAATTCCCTTGGACAAAATAAGGAAAGATGATTAGACTCAGGTAGCGTAATATTGGCGTAAGTCTGTGATGCAGGAGGCACCACAAACTCTCCATATGTTTGGAAAAGTAACCAAACGAAGGAGGACACAACTCTACGTAGAGAGAACAACTTCCTAAGGTAATACTAGATCCCAATTCTTGGAGAAAAAATAAAAGGATGTGCTTTGTCCAAGGGAAACTATCTTGTTGTCGAAAAAATAATTGATATATCCCGTCCCCTCTTTTTGGAATATTTGATTTTTTTGTCTTTTTCAATTTTTTAACGAGCTTGAAAAATAATAAAAGAATGCTACGTTACAAAGAAAGAATGAGTGTCACGAGAAAGAAAACTGGTTCCAAGCACATGGAACATACTGATTCTCAAGGCAAGGAGACATGTGTAGGATAAGGACACGTGGAAAATTACTCCATGGTCAAGGTGTCAGATGGCAAAGGGAAAAAGTGTTGCAAGGCTTGTGTATAAGGAATGCTTTAAAGGTTCAGTTGAGAGAAACATCGAGCCAAAATTAGGCCAAAGACGCAAATATGAGATCTGCAATGTGATTAAGAATGACACACCAAGACTCCTTCCATGTAAATTTTTACGAGCCCAGAGAAGGTAAGCTCGATGGTTTTTTCACGTTTAGAGAGTCTGAAAAAATGTTAAAGAAGACTCTAGGGAGTTCCTTTTTTGCAACTAGTCTAGTCGGTTCGAAAAAGGGTTAAACTTATACTGAAAAGACGTCTCTTCAATACCATTTTAACAAGTGTGATTGAGACAAGATCACTCGACGATATTTTCAATTTTAAGGAGTATGAAAAGAGATTAGCTACGGACTCACAACGTTTTTCTAGGTTTAGTCTCCTTAGCCTGAAAAAGTATAAAATATAACTTAGGAGAACTCTCTTGACGAGACATGTCTCCCGAGGCGTACCTTTTTCTAGAATAATCTATTGGCTAGAAAAAGGGTTAGACTCATGCCGAATAGATGTTCTTTTTGAACCAATTAACGAGTGTGAAAGGAACAAGGTCACTCGACGACATTTTCATATTTAGGGAGTCTGAAAAGAGATTAATTATGGACTTCGGGGGGTTCCTTTTTCATAAGTAATCCCCAAGGACCGAAAAAGAGATAAACCAAAACCAAGGAGAATGTCCCTTTTTCGAAGATTTAGTCCCTCAAGCCCAAAAAAGGGTTAAACTTACACTTGAGAATACTCTTCTAGCGAACTGAAGTTCTTAGAGAATACCTTTATTCGTAAAATTACTCGTCTGGAAACAAGATCGCTCGACAATATTTTCAATTTTAGAGAGTCTGAAAATGGATTAAATAAGACTCCAGTGGGCTTCTTTTCTCAAGTAATCTAGATGAGATTGAAAAGAATAAATACAGTCTCGTTGGATGTTGCTTTCAAAATTTAAGCAAGCTTGAAAGACAACAAACCATTCTCTTTAGGGAGTCCCGTGGGTAAGGCCAAGAATGATGACGAGAAAGAAGAATGAGGCTTCAACACAAAGTCATGGTGGGACTAAAATGAACTCTCGTTCCTATGAAGTACTTCAGCCTGGGCACCAAATGGAAAACAATGTTCTAACTAGGATTCCCATGGAAGGAAGGCTCTACCCCATAAAGTATGACACACTTATCAACAAGGAAGGTTAGTGTCACAATTCAGTGGGGTTGATCCTAAGGTCAAATGAACTAGGAAACGGATAATGCAAAAATGAAAGTAGAGAAAAACCTAACCTATATCCTAGTTTTGAGGTCAATACCTGTCTAAACTGATCGATATGATGAACAAATTTCAAAAAAAAATGTCTCCAAGATCCTGCACATAAGGCCAATAACACTTATCCAGAAATTAATAAATCCAATATAAATAGAAACTTCAGAAAATAAGAGGTGCTACTGAATACAAAACTTGAAAACGACAAACCTGAACTATACAATATGTACAAGGTACCGCACAACCTTACAGATCATGCATGGTAGTAGTTAAGGTAGAGACCACTGCTAGGCTTTGACCAAGAGTCCCTTTGATAGTCAATCTGGAAAGTCTCCCAAAAGGGAATAAAACACAAACCACGATGAAATTCTTCCCATGATATAGAAACCGTAGTCATGGATTCTAGGATAGCCTCATCCGAAGGCAATTCAAAATCCTAGAAATCACGCAAATGAGGAGGGTCGACAGTCCCAAAGGGAAAAGAAAATTGACCATATTCCATATGACGATGGAGATTCTAGCTAGGACCGACAGAGTCTATCAACAAAGAATCACAAGAATAAGGGATTGAGGATCTATAAATAGTGAGATCAGACTCACAAGGAAAATCAAGATCACTTGGACCAAGAGGGGGATGTAAGGGCTCCCATGCCCCCATTGGATAAAAATAATGATGAATTATCGAGACTGTGTCTCGAGAAAGAAAACATGATTGCACAGGTTCCTGCTCAGAAGCAATTGAACATCGAGGATAAGACGCCACATAATTAATCCGTGGCGGGGTAGAGTCTACACGAGCACTAGGAACATATAAAGGGGTAGCCTGAACTAATGCTGAATTAGGATGGTGATTATCATATGTCAATTGGTCTATAGTGAAAATGATTCCATTGTGAGGGAAATGCATCCCCCGGAAGAGCGTAGACACCACAACGTCCATAGAATATACATAATCATGTCCGAGAAGTATATGGAAATCTAATGGGCCTTTCACCACTATAACATCGACAAGGAAAATATTCCCACCTAACGAGATAGGAAACTGAGGAAAAATCCCCAAATATTCACTAGGACGTCTATCAAAATCCAACATCTCATGCAAAATAGTCACAACCTCGAGAGAACCAAAATCTTTCCAAGTTGAGGAGGATAAAATACTTGCAGAGTCTCCTTCATCTACAATACATCAGTAAATTCTTTTTGAATTAACTTCAACCCTTATTTTAAAGGGTATATAAGAAGGAATACTAGGCTCAACAAGCTCATTCCAATCAAAGGAAACCATCCTAGGACTTGGAGGGGGTGTACTCGAAGTGAGAAAAATTCCCCCTTGTTTTGAAAGTCTTGAACTGGAAATGCTAAAAACATAGTCAGTAGACACATCACTCCCCATCAAAAGAGTGGGATCATCCAAATATTGCATCGGCGTGACCAATTTCGTAGACTCGTCACTCTCCAAGAGAAGAGTGGGATCAATCGAAGATTTCATCGGCGTGACCACTTTGGTAGACTCGAAACTCTCTAAGAGAAGAGTGGGATCAACCGAAGATTGCATAAGCATGACCACTTCTTCAACCAATGGCTGAATAGGATGCAAGACAACATGGTCTGAGGGAAAATAACCCCTCCAAAAAAGTGTGGGATCGGACGAAGATTTCATCGGCATAACCACTTCATCAACCACTGAATGAAAAGGCTGTGAGGAAACCTCATAAGACTCAGAATCAGAAGAGATTGCAGACAGGGACCACAATATTTGTGCCTCTGGAAGGACAAGGCATAAATGAGTAAGGTGATAACCCTTTCAAATATTACAAGGGAACTTAGGCTTACATCCTATTCATCTAGGTTTCTCAACAGAATTAGTGCCCCCAACATGAATAGCAGTGGCTGGTTGCATATCACTCGTATGGCTCACATTGACAAGACACGTGCCCCCAACATGACTCACAACAACTGGTTTCTCATCTCGAACATGATTAGTAGAGGTTGGTTGTTTTTCCCTGGCATGACTTGCATAGGCTAGGTGCTAGTTTTCAACATGACTTGTAGAGGTTGACGACCTATCTCCAACATGACTCACATAGGTTGGTCATTTCTTGTTCCTATTCTTCCTCTTTCTATTTCATTTAGACTTCTGATTACTAGTAGCTATACTTTCACTAGAGAAGGCAGAAGGAGGAGGAGAAGCCTTTGTTGATGAATGGACATCAACATAATGCCCATGACATAAGGTGCTTAAATAAGAAGCGTCAAGAGCATTTGGGACATTTGGAATGGTACCCAACCAAACCAATAGTTCCACATTCAATCCAGGAATGTACAAAGTGGCCATCAAAGGGACACCAACGTTTCTAAATAGAGGAAAAGAAAAATAATCCTCTTGCAAAGGGGTTGCTTGGTTGGTATAATCAGGAAATTTAGACATGAATATCTTATGCACAGGTTCGTCCCTTGCGGGATCGTTCAAGTCCGTAAAAATCTCACACATTGACTCTAGCGAACCAGTGGTATAAAAAAAAAATTCCTATAAAGAGGCAGCTCCAAGTTTCTAAGAGGAAGACCGAAAAATACTCACGACTGACAGAGTGGGAAGTCTACCACCTTAGGTCAGAGACCCAAATCAATGACTGACTAACTTACTATGGAAAACTAGGGAGCACAAAGCACACCACTAAGAAGAAAAGCCTAAAAAGATACAAACCAAAAAAACTACTTTTATGAATGCTTCTGACCCAGGGAGATGAAGTCCTAATCGTCCAAAGCATTCACAAAGGAAAACAACTGGCCAGGATAAACAATTATCCAGACCTATGACTGACGGTCTCTTCAGGTGTCTCCCATAGAATACATAGTCTGCCTCAGGTACTGCGATACACCCCTCACAATTACCTGTGTGTCAACCTAAATAATGGAAACTAGGCCACCAAATTGTAATCAACAACTAGAGGGGTACAATCGACAACCGGGCAAGTGTATGGGTAGGGTTACTAAGCCCGAAGATCCTCCCGAGGCTTGAAATGAAACATGGCTAGAATCACTCTTAGAGTACATTGGACGGATCCAAGTGTCTTAGAGGTCTGACACAAGTCGGGCTAGTAACGCTACAAGATTCACCCCCAATACACACTCTCCCAAATGCTTTGTCGGGATCAGGAATGGATATCTCCGTCACCTCCCTCCACGCGGCCTCGTGTTTGAATCCTATGTTAGAGGAGCTTCTTGGATTGAGTAATTACAAAGTAGATTTTTCACAGCCTAGCATAGAAATCTAGTTAAGTTTTAGTTGGACTTGGAGAGTTTACCTCTCCACACCTAATCCAAGGCCCTAGCCTAAGCTATTGGTTAACCCTAGAAAAAGTGTTACTAATATATTTTATATTAGAGCGTTCATTTTATGGGCCTTTCTTACTCAAGGAATGGAAGTGCAATTGATGTTGTTTTAGAATCTTGTGAAAAAGAAACTAATTAGAACACTGACAAGGAAAAATTTACACTAATCGTTCAAATGAAAAAGAGGTTTGAAGAAAGAAAATGCATGAACAATCTTTCAAACCTAAAAGTGCAATCTTTTCTCCTTTCCATGCAAAATGCACAATGAAACTTCCGAGTGAAACAAAAGAGAAAAATGAAAGGATTTTCTTTCTTATTTTTTCTTTTGAAATGCTTTCAAGATGAGAAGAAAACACAACCCTATGCTAATTCTTTTTCTTTTTCAAATAAAAATGAAAAGAAATGCAAATAAAGAAAGAGACCTACCTAGCATAAAAACTAGTTTTTTTTTTCTTTTATATTTTCCTCCAATCAAAGAAGGACTAACAAAAGATGCTAAAAGAAAGTGCAGAATACACGATTCATGGCCCCAAATTAAAGCTAAAAATAGGCCAAAAATGCTTGGAAACACAGAGATAAGAGGATTTATTTTTAAGAGAAATTTAAAACTGAATATTTAACCCAACCAAAGACCACTAACAGAGACTCTGTAAAGTCGAAGAAAGGCCTGAGAAGTCCAAGGCTTTTGTCAGGAAAGAGAAAAAAATCTTCTTTTTTAAAAAACCTTTAAAGACACAGAGACACGGGTTGTTGCACCAACAACTTGCATATGTACATGGACTGTATACTATGCAGACTACGTATGTATGCAGGCTGAGCCAAAGAAGGGGGCGTACACCTCTGAGTTTAAAAAAAAAGAAATAGGCTTGGCAGAATGAGTGGGTAGGGAATGATGGTAGGCACCTGGAAGGTGACCAAAAACTCTAAACTGACTCAGTAATACCTAAAAAAAATCAAGAAAAAATTGAAACAAATCAATTTAAGAAAAAAAAATCCCACGAAGACCCTAGAGAGACTCCCTAGTGTAGTCCCCAATTATACTGGTGGGGAAAATCCCCCTATTACTATATCGGGTCGGATAATAGGAAGAACATTGATCTCCCTTAAAAGACAATCCTATTTCTAAACTACCACAAACAATCTGAACTTTAAAGATAAGAGAAGGAAAAGATGGTGTACTTTAGGTCCTTTCGGTTGGTGTTGACTTCCTTCTCCTTTATAGTTTCTTGGACTGATGGTCTCCTCCCAAAGATGACCTACAAACAATTTAAACAACAAAGCTACAATATATTCTATATCTACTTATCAATGTTAGGGTTCAGATACAAATGTGAATGAATTAATCAAACAAGCACAAAAACAAAACATTTGGGATAGAAATATAATTCTTTGATTCAGATGTGAAGATTACAAAAAGTTACAACCTTGTTTTCGGAAGACGCTCTGCGAACTTGGTCTGGGCTCCTCTTACTGCTCCTCCAAGTGCATCATTCCCGTAATACCTCTCACAATAAACTTATCTTCTTGGGAAGTAAGGAAGGGATTGTATAAGGAGAGGGATGGAGGGGGAATGTTGAGGCCAAATATCAGAAAGGGCTGCAAAGCTTGGGCTAAAAGGGGAAGGAATTATGGAAGAGTTTCTCTATTCTAATGCTTGATGTTGGAATGGGGCCCCAATACCTCATTTTATATGAAAAAAGGATAGTTATTCGGTTTGGGGACGAGCTACAATGGGTGAATTGGTTGAGAAACCCTCGATAGCCCATAAATTCCGCCAAATTCCTTGCAACTTTTGGAGGTAAATGCGGGTTGTTTAATGTGCAGCTAGAGTATGCACGTGGGCTATCTATTATTCATATAGCGTATGTACACAGAAAGTAGTGAAGCAGGGCGCGTACATGCTCCAAAGAATGTTTTTTTAAGGAGAGATCCTCAACAATAATTTGGCAAATTGTGCAAGTAGAAAGGCCAATGCCGCTTATGCATAGGTAGAGAATTTTAGGGCTATAACATGCAACCTCTTCATAACAGGTAGGCTTTGCATCATTTATATCACTTACCATGCCATGTAGCTAGAATATGGTCGTGGTTTCTTACTTTCTATGAAATTTCCATCTGGAGCACCATACTTCTTTGCATCCTGAATAATCTCCCAAGACCAAGCCAATCTTCTCTTATTTGTAGTCATCTTTCGGGGTGGATCTGTAGGTCTCTATGGTTCTGTCATATCATGATATTATGGAACATACTCTTCTAGTACAATGCCGTTACTTGTTGTTGAGGAATATATATGAATTATCTTACTCAAGAATTTTCCAAATCTTGTTTGGCTAAGGCAAGATAGCCGAGAATATCACCCTATGTTTATAGCCTCAACAAGTATTTCCCAATCCACAAGTATTAATTACAAGGGCTTAGGATGATTTTTTAAATGAAAAGATTGTTGCAAAATATGAAATTTTTATATAATTGTCTGAACATATACAGATTGCAGAAAGTAAAAACAGAGATCAAAAAGAAAAAAGCAACCAAGTCATAGATTAACACAAATGAGACAGAATAGCAATCTCTTTATTTCATTCTAGGAAATCAAAAGTATCTTTCTCTTTACAAAAATCCCTGTGAGGGCATGGACCAAGGTCAAAATTAGATATCCCTGATGAAAACCATACAAAAGGAATTTGACAAGAAGTAAAAACTGAACTTTAAAATCTCAATCATCTTGCCACAGACTGCTGCCCACTTGACTCTACACAATATCCTTTATCAGTTATGAAACTCGATCCATAAACATACAAGTATACATAGACTATCAAAGATAGATCAACACCTCTGAAACATGCATATGAATTATATGGTTCAACTTTGAACCTTGTTGTCTACAATAGGACCCTGCTGTCAAAAAGAGAATTAGGCCTTTAATGAACTGAAGAATGAATGAAAACTCAACTATCTCATGAAAACACAAGAGAAAACATTAATATTCCTCTCTCCTTCTATTCTCTACTTGTTCTTCCTTTTCATTTGAATTTTATGCATTCCAAATCAGTTGAAGTAGCTCAACTACCTCCTTTAGTGAAGTTAATTAAACTTAACTAATTTTAGTTTAGGGGAATTAATAATAATAGTAATAATTAAGGGTCTTTATTAAATAATAACTAAGTAGGTGGGACCCCTTCTGACTCCCTTTTGATTCTTTACAAAATAAACACAATTAGATAATCATTTAATCACATGCCTCCTTGTGGCTCCCATAAATATTTCCAAAATTTGAATATTAAATATCAAAAATTATTCAAATCATATTCAAAAAATGTAATAATCACATTATCCCAAAAAAATAGCTTGTTGTCCAAAACTTTCTGCAAGCCATTGTCTTTAAAAAATCAATCATAAACACATAAATCAAAATCCATATTTTCCACTTTGAGAGGAAATCCTTCTTTTGTCACTACTGTGTCCTTTAGACTTCTCAGAATTAGCCTTAGGTTGATTTCAACCTTGAGGCTTAATCTCACTAATAACATGGGAACAATCGTCCCTCAGGTGCATACAGGAGGACACTGATTTCGCTGAGTCACTTGAGGGAGATGAGGGGGAAGCATCAACTTTACTTTTGTCTTGCACATGGGGAGCCTTGGTTTTAAGTCATTTTCTAGAATGGGAGGACTAAACAGCTGAGTGTGCAAGAGAAATTTGAGAATTTGGGTTTACAGGTGGAGGAGGAGGCGACAATGACAAGTTGGTCCAGCCATGATGGTGGGAGACTGCCAGATGAAAAATCTCCTACCATCCATCATTTTCGGGGACTTCTGGTTGCATAGATAAATGGGGAGGCACATGGATACCAAGAACATTTTGGGGATGGAAGGGAGGTCTCTTTGGTCTAGGCTGAATTATCCATTGCCCAATCCAATTGAAGAACCCAACTTGAAAACACTGGTTCAACTATTGAGGATCGCCATCAAAATGAATTGAGAATCTGGACCTTCTAGGCCCTTTGTTCCAGTTACCTCTTCCCATATTGTTTCTGCCATGACTGCCTCTACTGAAGAAACTCGTCCTTTATGTATCAATTTATTAGCAACTAGACCTTAACAGACCATACATGACATTATCTTTATATGAAACAAAGTTTGGCTCATAAATTAACATAAGACCCATGCCATTCAATCCATAAAAAGTATTTAATAATTGCCAAATGAGTATGGGGTGAAATAGGGTTCATGGGATATCTAGAGGGATTGTAATGAGAGAAAAAGTGGTAGTATGAAAGGGAGTAAGAACACGAGTACTGCTCAACAATTCATTAAATAATTGACAGTGCAATCAAAACCAAAATGTATCGACTGCCACCTATTTATGTGTCACATCTTTACCACTGACATACAAAGTGTTTAATTTATCTTCTAGAACAGGGCGTGTAAAAATGAAATTGGGATATGAGCAAAAAAGTGAGAATATGAGAGGGAATACTACATATATTGTTCACAAAAATAAATTAAATCAAACAATAACCATACCTTTGTTCCAATTACAATCCAAAAAGCATCCACTTTTAAGACCAAAATCATTTAACTGTTCCTTAATTGGAGACATAATGATTTATGTCTTTATAAAGAAAACAATTCAATTGCCCATAATTCTTCAATTATATCAATCTTTGCATCTTATACCATATCTATGCAACATCACATTAACATTGTTGCCAACATCATAACCATTCTAACCACAATCCTGCATGCTTTAATGCTAACCTTTTTCTTTTTAAAACAAAATATAATGTGCACAGTGATTCCAATTATCCATATCCAATATTCATCCTTTGCAATCAAATAATAATAGACCCAGTACTAACCACCAACAATCGACTTTCCAATACCGACTCACACAATCCACTTTCATCCAAACAATAATTGGGCCCTATCTAATCACCCACAGGTCATCAAAAATATAATCGACACCAATCGTGATTCAACAATAGTATTTAACCAAAACATATAGCTCTACGTCCAAGATCTGTGTGCATTAAAAATGTACAGACTTCCCTTTAAAAGAAATGCTCAACAAAAGAGAGAGCCATATAATGAGCTAGGAGAACAGAACCATATCACACACATTTGTCTCCTTTAATCTTGACAGGACCAAGATCATGTTTGTTGAACCAATCATACACAAATTCCTTTTAAACTTAAATGGAATCATGATCATGCTAGGGTTTAACACAACAATGGATGAAATAACCATAAATCGACCAAATGAAAAGTTATTGGGGATGTATATAACCCATACCCTTTTATTTTTCAAACAAATTTACCATAGATAGGAAATACAGAGACTCGATCAAGAGATGGTCTTTGAATTCAGAGAGCCCATGCTCTTTTTAAAATCACCAGTCATTTAACTTGTAACCCAAAATCTCGACAGAGCCAAAAGTGCCCGAGGAGAAACAAAAATAAGTTGTTTTCTTTAAAAACTTAATTGCAGAGAGGTAATAAGATTTTGCTAAGACAAGGAAGAATCCTCGAAAACACAAACAGCCTGTGCCATTTCTTTTCCTCTTAAAAAAAATCATCACAGAGAAACAACCAGGGGTAATCAAGAATAGTCTTGGAAGAACAAATAGTGTGAGCTATTTTAAAAATACTACTCATTTATCTTATAAACCAAAACTTAACAGTGAGGGAAATCAAATATAACAGTTATCCACCTCCATTAGATAACGAGAGGGGTGAAGCACTTAAAACATAGTGGAAGGATTACTGAGCACGGAACCATGACGTGCCCGAATGCAACTCGTGGCCAACCCAACATAATAAAAACTTCCATTTAAAGAACTGGGTGATGCCCAAGACCCAACTGTGTTATTCATTCAACAACAATGATAGTGAAGTAAATGCTATAACAAACAATAGATCGGGGCTTGACCAAACAAATAAAGAACAATGCCACTATCGACAATTGAATCGCAACCTGGAGGAATGAATCATAACTATGACCGAGATGAAAGGGGTGTCAACAACTAATACCCAGACTGGTGGAAAAAATCTCGTGCAAATAAAAAATGAGAGCTTGCTGCGCCATTATCGTATTTTCCACAGAGAACCAGAGTAAAACCCCACGCTGCCAAACCCTTCCTTTTAAACCAATAACCAATGCACATGATTTACAAAGCAATAAAATCCATTCTTTTTATTTAAAATTCCAACATTCCAGAGCATTCACAGAGAAAATCGTAATCACATCATGGATACACAGTCAAAAATCAAGAAAAACACAGAACTCATGCAATCCTGAGCTAACAAATTTATTCATAATACATAGGGACCATCATGGATGGAAAGTAAAGGAGCCAAACTTGGAAAAATTTCCTTGAGGATAGAGTTGGACTGTGTTCCTTTAAAAACCTAAAATTGCAGAGCTTCCACAATCACCAGAGCCAAATGAAACTATGGCTAGGGTGACGGGCTCGAGGGTGATTTGGAGTGATGTGCAGTAAATGCACGTCACTTCGTCAACTGACCCTATTCAATTCAACGTACTAGCCATCCCATTACTATAACATCAACCATAAATACAAACCATATCCATTACATAAATTCAATTCCATATCCATTGTATAGTGCACCACCCGAATCATGTCAAAACTTTAATACTAACCAGATGTTAAACATTGCCATATGTGCTTCTCATATAATCCTTTAACCAAAATGCATAGTATAGAGGCTAGGTCCATTACCTTCCATTTTTCACCATTATATATACCTTAAGGTTTATATATGTAATATACCAGATATAAAAAGTATGCAGAACATAAATAAAATGCTAGAAATGGCAAAATAACAACAATATAACCAGAACAATCACCACAATAGCACTGAAATGATACAAGAATAACAACATAAATAACACTTTGATTTAGAAAGAAATGTTCACGGGCCTCTTCGAGGGGGAAACCTCCAGTTGAGTAGAGATCTATTACAATAATATCCAAGCTAGGGTTCTCATACCCTCGACTCCTATTTATACTAAATATGTCTATCAAAAGAAACATCTAGAGGAAGATCCTTCTAGAAGAAGAAGCTTCTATTAGGTCTTCTTACATCTGACTTATTCTATTTTATTGCAAGGCCTTATTAATATTGACCTTTATTACATATGAATATATTTTTCTACCTATGTGCGGGTTAGGAACCTAACATGTCCTCCCCCTTAAAAAAATCCTTGTCCTCAAGGCTTGAGATGTGGAAATTGTTGCAGAATTGTAGCTGGTTCCCAAGTGGCATCTGCTGGAGTTGTATATTTCCACTGGATTAACACTTCCTTGATGGTTCTCTAATGCAGGCGATGCTCACATTGGTCCAAAACTACTTGTGGCTGTAGCCAAATGGATCCTTCTTTGGCTAACTCGAGAAGGTTGGTTTGAATTTGGCACTTAGTTCTGATCACCTTCTTTAAGCAGGAAACATGAAAAACAAGATGTATCTTCGAATGAATGGTCAAAGCTAACTGATAGGCCACCTATCCCACATGCTTGAGAACTGTATAAGGACCATAAAATTTGGGCGCTAGCTTCTGACAATGCTCGGCCTTGAGGGAATTCTTCTTGTAAGGTTGCAGGCAAAGAAACACATGATCCCCTTCTTCAAATTGACGTTCAGAGCGACCTTGATCTGCTTGTTGCTTCATGCGATTCTATTCCATGACCAAATTCTCTTTGAGGGTATGGAGAATAGCCTCTCAAACTGTAAGTGTTTGGTCAACCGCTTGGACCTTCGAGGCACCAGGTAAGTATGAGAGAACTGAAGGTGGCTTCTGTCCATATACCGCTTCAAAAGGAGTCATGAGTGTAGCTGTATGGTATGAAGTGTTGTACCACCATTCATCTAGGGGTAACCATTGAGCCCACCAATTTTTCTTTTATGAGGAAAAACACCTCAAATATGTTTCCAAACACTTGTTGACAACTTCTGTTTGACCATTAGTCTGGGGATGATAAGCTGTACTGAGATGCAATTGGGTGCCTTGTAGCTTGAACAGTTCTTGCCAAAAATTGCTTGTGAAAGTTGGGTTGCGATCAGAAACAATAGAGTGTGGCATGCCATGAATATTGAAGACCTAATCCATGAAATTTCGAGCCACCGTGGATGCTGTAAATGGGTGTTGAAGAGCACAGAAATGAGAATACTTGGAAAGGTGATAAAAAATCACCATGATGATTGATTTATTTCCCAATTTGGGCAAGCCTATAATAAAATCCATAGAGATGTCCTTCCAAATAACAGGTGGAATCGGGAGCGGTTGTAGTGTGCCCGAAGATTTGACTGTTTCTCCCTTGTTGCATTGACACACATCACATTCGACGATAAAAGTACGAATGTCCCATTTCATACCATCCCAGAAAAAAGAACATTTGACCCTATCATAGGTTTTGGTGAACCCTGAGTGCCCCACTGTCAGTGTAGCATGAAGCTCAGAAAGTACCATGGATTTAAGATTTGATTTTTTACTTAAATACAAACGGACTTTGTATTGAAGCTCATCATGGATCCAAGAGTACCCTGGGGGAGATGGAGCACTGGAATGAAATTGTTGGATCAACTGCAAACTTTTGGGATCTTGTAGCCATTCATGGCGAACAGCTTGGAGCCAATCTGGTATAATGAAGTAAAGAGAAAAAAGGGATCCTTCATCTTCATATTTGCGGGAAAGGGCATCCACAATCACATTTTCTTTTCCTTTCTTGTAAATGATGTCATAATCATAGCCAAATAGCTTGGTTACCCATTTTTGTTGCTCTAGGGAGGAAATGCGTTGTTCCAAAAATACTTGAGGCTTTGATGGCCTGTCTTAATTTGGAAGCGTTGCCCCAATAGATAAGGGCACCAAAAATCAACGACATGTATAATAGCCAACATTTCCTTTTCATAGATAGATTTGCCAAGATTTCTTTCAGATAGTTTCTTGTTGGTAAAGGCCAAAGGCCGACCCTCTTACATAAGGACAACACCAATTCCTTTCCATGAAGCATCACATTCCAAGAAAAAGGTCTTTGTGAAATCAGGAAGGGCTAGGACTAGAGTGGTGCACATGGCCATCTTCAAGGTTTGAAAA
>WSFP011351062.1:0-35174 GCA_009831015.1 Picea engelmannii
AGCCTGATCCTCCAAATTTAGTTTTCATCATAAGAATATCAACCTGAAATAGATCATATAGAGATGTGCAGATCCTCTAATAGTGTTTTTGAACGTTAGAACATGATCTGGGTAGGGTGGTGCATGCAGAACAATGATTAATCTTGGTGCTGCAAGAATAGCACTATTCTTGTAGCACCCTTTCCACTTTGACAAAAATTGAAAATTCAAATGAAGAAAAGACAAGTGATGTGATAGAAAGTTTCTATATCATATCCTTATCTTCAAAAACTTCAAAATCATTTAAAAAGTGCATAAAAATATTGAAAATAATCTTTCAAGCCAAGAAGGGAAAAACAAAGTTTAACAAAAAATCATGGAAAATGGGTAGAACAGGGACTAAGGACACCCAATCAGTCAAAAATAAGGTTAAGGACTAACATGGTTCATGATTGAGGCAAGTCTTTGGTTTATTTTTGAGGCATTGGCATATGCTTGAGGCACATAGTAGGTGCATGGTTGAGGCATATACTTGGTATATTATCTTAGTTGTTTGGTATTTTGTTGATTCACTTCATTGATGATATTGTATGGTATATGGTGTATGGCATGATTCAAACATATCATGAGTAATATGGTATATGGTTGAGGCACATGGTTTGAGGAGCATCTTGGATATTGGGAACATTGTTTGAGATACACTTTTGGTATATGTATGAGGCATTCCTTGGTGAGATTGATGCATGGTGAGATACATAGTTGATGCATGATATGGTGTTGGAACATGGTATGGCACAGGTTTTTGTTGATGCATGATTTGGTACAAGTTTGGTACATGGTATGGTACAGGTTTTGCTAAATGATCGATGCATGATTTGGTATAGGTATAGTGCATAATTTGGTATAGGTTTGGTAAATTTTGTGGTATAGGTTGTGGTACATGGTTGATGCTTGGTATGGTATACGTTGATGGTTTAGTACATGCTTTGGTACATGGTTGAGACATATATATTGTGATGGTATGTTGGTGATCTTCGTACATGTTCGATAGAGGCAAGTGTTGGTGATGTTGGACATCTATTTGAGAGGTGTCCTTGGTATATGATCCATGTGAGAGGATATGGTTGATTATCGGTGACAATGGAAGGTTTGAGAGGTTGATCAATGACAGGTTGATGTGACAAATTGGATACACTAATAGGTTAGATACATTGACAGGTTGATGTGATAGGTTGGAGATAGTGACAGGTTGACAGGTTAGATATAGTGACAGGTTGGATACAGTGGCAGGTAGACAGTGACAGGTTGATAGGTCATAGGTTGATGTGACAGTGGAAATGATAGTGGCAGTGGCAGTGATAGTGGTAGTGACAGTGGCAGTGATAGTGGCAGTGATAGTGGCGGTGATAGTGGCAATGATTGTGGTAGTGGCGATAGTTGGTATACACTTATATTTCAAGGTGAAAGGATGGGGTAAGGAAAGGGGGTTGTAGCCTCCTTCTGGTTGGTGTCGGAGAAAACAGGGAGTTGGAGCTTCCTTCAGGTTGGAGCCTGAGAATCAGGGGTTTGTAGCCTCCTTCTAGTTGGAGCCATATAATTCAGGGAGTTGTAGCTTCCTTTAGGTTGGAGCTTGTAAATAGGGGGTTGGTGCCTCCTTCAAATTGGTGTTGGAGAATTGGGAAGTTGGTGCTTCCAATGAATGCATTATTTGATATATAAGAAAGCATTCCATGGTTTTCTCCCATTTGGGCTTCCACATAAATTCTGGTGTATTGTGTACTTGATGTGATGTTTATGTGAAGTTTGTTATGTTTATATGCTCGTGATATATTGATGATACATTGATGATATATTGTTAATAAATTTGAAGTTTATATATTATGGTTAAAAATGGTAAAAGTGATCATGTTGATTCACCCCCCACCTATCAGTATTCCAATAATTGGTATTAGAGAAGGTCCTTCAATAAATCAATTTAACCAATGGAAGGAAGATCATGGAAAGAAACAATTTGTATAAAAATGGAATACCATAGTTTGATGGTTAAAATGGCATGAGCTACATGATGTGGAGAAATAGGATGAAATCATTTTTAGGAGAATAGGGATATATTGATGTTTGGTACTCAGTTGTTACAAGATACACCACTACAAAGAGGCCAAAGACTGCAACCAAAAAGGAATTAAAAAGAAACAACAAAATAGAAATGGATTACATATGGGAAGGATTACCTGATCCGGTAAGAGAAAAGGTTGGAAAATGTTCTTCGGCTAAAGAATTCTGGGATAAGCTACATAATATCTATTCCAAGGAATCTCCCTTCACAGATTCAAATCCTATTAAATAAAGTGAAAGAATATAACAAGAAGAAAGATGCTCATCATGTCAGATGGATTCAGAAGAAGAAGAGTGTGAAGAAGGCATAGTATACCTTGAGGTATAATTAGCTAGTGCTTTAGACGAATTGACAAAAGAAAGGAAGAAAAAAAATTATCTTGAGGAACAATTAGTCAAGAATAATTCTCAAGAAAGTTTCAAAGAATCCCAATAGGTCATTGTAAAACTAAAATCTCAACTAGAATAAGAAGACAAAAAGATTAAAGAAACATACAAGAGTCAGATGGAAGATAAGAAGTGTTTGGAATCGAAAATAGTAGCACTAAGAAAGGAAGCAATGGAAGAGATGCAATGTTTGGAAACCAAAACAAAGGAAGAAGAAAAGAGAGAGAAGATTTTGACAGATCATCTCAAGGAAATATCTGACGATTTAAATCAGCTTGAAGCAGAATTTGGTGAAGAAGAGTTAAGACTTGAAAAAGAAATCATATCCTTGAAGATCCAACTTAAAGAAGCAAAGAGAATGGAAGAAGTGATTAATATTCATATGATGAAGAAAGAAGAAGAGGTTGAGAATCTTGACGAAGAACTTGTCACATTGAGATTTGAAATCGTCAAGCTTAGAAAGAACATTGAAGAGAGAGAAACATTAACATCATCAATAGATAATGTTGAAGAGAAGCACTCTAGGTTACCAGAAAGGAAGAATGAATAAAATGCTAAGAGTTATGGAGAAGTACTCAAAGGAATAAATCATGGTCAGTAAGAATCAAAGAAAAATGGGTATAAAAGAGATACATCTTCAGCAAGACCTTCCACATTCAAGCAACAAAGAATCTTCAATCATAATGAAGTAATCAACAGAAGAGAAGATCATGATCAACCAAGGCAGGAATTCAAAAGGAATACACCACAAAGAAGATCATTCACTCTCAGGTATGTAAATTTATTTTATGGTCATTGTTTTAGTTGTACTAACTTTGGACATAATGTTGTATTGTAAGTTTTAAACATGTCAAGTAAAGCAATGCATAAAAATTCTCCTAAGAAAAATGGAAATTAATCAATGGATCATACACAGAGTACACAGATATTTACATTGGAAACCCTTAATTGGGAGAAAACCAACCTTCCTTGGTGTTGCACCTTCCAACTCTTCATTGTATTAATTTCACCGTTCACAATACAATATATACAATATTTTAGGTATTTTGTAGCTACCAAAACCCTAATACCTTAATCCAGGATTAATTTAGAAAATTTCTAAAAATAGTAAAATCCGCTAAAATAGAAAAAACTACCCAAAAAAAATATTTGGGGCATTGCCCCAAAGCCAAACGTTATGCGTAAATAGGGGGGACAATCCTAGCCCCTCTTGGGACCCCCCAAGAAAGCACCTGACACACAAAACACAAAGAACGAAGGAAGTTGGGATCATCAAACGTAGTTGTCAAATCTGACACATCAACACACACACATGCAAAGAATATAACACATACCCAACATTCTCCCACTTGTTGTTTTATTTGCATATAGGGGTTCACAGGATTACATAGTCAACAATCCAGGGAAACAATTCCCATTATTACTCTACACCAGGAGAACTTCTTTTTGCTCACAGACTTTGTCAATGAATCTGCAAGATTCTTCAAAGTGTCAACCTTTTCCAGCAACACCTTATTTTCTTCAACCATGTCTCTCACAAATTGATACTAAACATCAATATGCTTTGTCTTCGAATGATAAGCAAGGTTCTTTTCAAGGAAGATTGCACTCTGACTATCACAATCTAATCTCACTTCTTGTTGTACCAACCCAATACCTAAACATAATCTTTGTAACCATATTTCTTCCTTGCTTGTATGAGTGGTTGCCATGTATTCAACTTCTGTAGTTGAGAGTGCCACTACAGCCTGTCTTTTTCTCATCCAATTGTTTTATCCTTGAAATAGGTTAAACACATACCCACTTGTAGATCTTATATGATCTATAGCTCCAGCCTAGTCTGCATCAACAAACCCATATATGTGTAACACTTTGTCCAATCATGGTCTTCCTTGGTAGCACAATCCATAATTGGTAGTGCCACGCAAATACCTGAAGAACCTCTTTATTGTTGTCCAATGCTCCTTCCCTATTTTTGACATATACTTGATCAAAACTCCCACTGCATGTGCAATGTTTTTTATAGTACAGACCATTTCATACTTTAAATTTCCATCTGCAGTGGCATACGGAAAATGGGACATGTCCTCTTCTTCTTCATGTGTCTTGGGACACTGATCTGCAGATAACTTTACACCTATACAAATAGGAACCTTGAATAGTTTACTTCCATGCATATTAAACCTCTACAATATCGTCTCAACATATTTTCTCTAATTCAACCAGAGGTTGTTGGCATAGGGGTAGACCCAAGGTTCAACTCTAATAGCACACCAACAAACCCTAACTATTGGCCCTTTCAGTAACACCTGCGAAGCAGATGAAGTCTCACCCGAAGTAGCAATAGGGGAGTTGAAGGACAAAGGTATCAACAACCAGAGGAAATGCAAAGTGAATCCAAAACAACAACACAATATAACCCAGAGATTCCTTACCAGTATTATACTTAGCTTCGCGAAGTTATCTTATACCTTCTATCTTCAGTAGGGAAAACAACCATGCAATAACATTATAACAGATAGAAAATAACATAGCATCAACCACAAAGAACAACAATATTTACATGGTTCACCCTCTCCCTAGGGCTACGTCCACAAAACTACATTTCTTGATATATTAGATGAAAACATATAGTTCTTTCTGTGCACTTAGCTGCAGATCTCTCTCTCTCTTTCTCTCTTTATCTCCCCTCCCTGCACACCCAGTTGCAGCGTTGACCTTCACACCCAGCTAAAGATGCAAAATACAGACTCAATATTGCTATCACCAACAATGACAACAATAATCAACAATAACCATAACCAATAATGAGCAACCCTCTCAACTCTTCTATACCTTTATTTATACATTACATGACTCTCAGACAACCTTAGACTGAAGTCTAGGTGTCAAAACCCTAGGTCCACATGACCCGCATTTTCAAGGATTCGCTAACATGTCCTTCCTTCTTTTTCATGAGGTGCTCCAAAGCATCCATTGGTGTCTTATTCCACTTTCTGAGTTGTCTATGATCCATATTATTTGATGCTTTATCTTCCTTGATCTTCTCTTTCAACGACTTTCTTTTCCTTACTTCATTCCTTCTTTTCTGCTTCTTTAACCACTTCGACCCTTCCTCGGTTTATGTGTCTTCCATGCATCTTGTAATTCATCTTTCTTCTTCCTTAATATTTGCCTTCTTCCTTAATACATAACCAAGGGCCAACAAGCCCCCAACATTCACATATGACTCATCCTGAGTCACTGCAATATGGAGCTTCTTGTATTACTTCGAATGCATAGAGAAACCTGTGTTTTCCGCTTTGTTCCTCCCTATCGTGTGCAAACTGTATTTTCTGTGTCTAGCACCCAATTTCAATGGCACTTGGTACCTAGACCCTTCTTACTTTTTTTTACTGAGAGTTGTGAGGCATTTGGTTGTCACAATACAACTTCAACCGGCTCCCATTTACTAAACCATCATTCCATTCTCTAGTAAGTGTCTTCAACTACACAGCTCCACCTTTTGTAACATGGGCAACTTCAAATGGCCCAAGCCAATGTGTCATGAACTTCCCTGGATGCTTCATGAACTTGTTTTCATATAACAATACCAAATATCCTTGTTTAAATGCTTTCCTCTTGATATGTCTGTCATGGTAAGCCTTTTCTCGTTCTTTTTGTACCCACTAATGAAATCCTATAATAAACCTGTCTTCCTCTAGTTCCATCAAATACGTAATACTGTCTTGAACAGAGTCAATATCATCCATTCTTGTAAATGTTGCAATTTTGAAGCTAGGAACCAAATATTCCATAGGGACCACTACTTCTAGGCCATAAACTAACTTAAAGGGAGTTTGTGTTGTTAAATTTTTGCAAGTAGTTCGATAATCCCATAACACTACTGGAATTCTTAAATCCCAATCATCTCTGTTAACACTACAGATTTTGGTCAGCATTGTCTCCAAGATCTTATTGAAAGATTTGATTGTATCGTTCGCCTATGGGTGGTATGGTGTGCTCTTCTGATGGTGAACTTCGAACTCCTGAGTCAAGGATTCAATGGTTTTGTTAATGAAGTGTGTACCTTGATCACTCATAAGGATCTTTAGGCATCCAAATCTAGTTATGATATCATCAAATATGAATCGCACAGCTATAGTTGCACTATAGTCCTTGACTGCTCTTACTTCTTCCCATCTGGTCAAATACTTTGTAGGAGTGATGATGTATCGATCTATTGTGCGCCTTCTTGGTGGGTTGATAGGTCCCACAAAGTCAATAGCCCATTTCTCAAATGCTTGTAAGGTTAACTTAGGTGCTAAAGGCATTTCTTCCCTTCTAGAAGGCGTCCCTATCCTTTGGCATACACCATGGGATCTATAGTATTCCTTAGCATCCTTATGTAAAGTGGGCCACCAGAGGACAACTCTGAGAACCTTATGCGATGTTGATTTCCCTGCATAATTTCCTCATGTGATTCCTTCATATTCTTCTGCTATAATCAATGGTCTTTCTGACTCCATAATGCATCTCCTCAAGATCTCATATGGTCCCATCTTATATCATTGTCCATCTATAAGTTGAAAATATATAGCACGGACTACCAACTGTTTTTTCTAAATAATTGAATATTCACGAGGTGCCATTCCTGTGGACATGAACTAGACTATCACGGAGAAGTGATCATCAACTTTACTAATGGCCAGAAACTGTGCATCCGGTAGTGTATTGTCCAAACTAGTAGGTTCCTCTCCATGTTCTAACCTGGATAAGTGGTCAGGTCCCTTATTCATTCTCCCTGGCTTGACCACAATATCAAAATCATATTCCTGGAATAATAATAGTCATCTGCATATTCTTCCCCCCAACATTGGCTTGTTGACTAAGTACTTCAATGTAGAATGATCAGTAAACATCTTAAAATGTCCTCCCAACAAGTAGTGTCTAAACTTTTGCAGCTTGTATACCATAGTTAATCCTTCTCTTTCAGTGGTAGTATAATTTATTTCAGATGTAGAGATCTTCCTGCTTGCAAAGGCTATAGGGTGGTCAATATATCCTGCACCCGGTTGTGCTAAAAATGCTTCTAATGCAATGGATGAAGCATCGACATGAACATTGAATTCCTTACTCCAATCTGGGAAAATTAAAATAGGCACAGTGACCATTTTATGCTTTAGTGTGTCGAAGCTCTATTGGCATTCCTTTGTCCATTGAAACTTACTATCTTTCTTCAATAGCTTCTCCATAGGTGTTGTTATTTGTGTGTATCCCTTAATGAACTTTCTGTAGTATCCAGTGTGTTGTAATGTAATGCACAACTGTCTAACTGAAGTAGGGGGAGGTAGATCAACAATGATAGAAATGTTGGATAGATCTACCTGTTAGTCCCTAAAGTTTCACTTAACTATGAGAGGGAAAGCTAGGGCATCATTTGTTTATTGCAAAGTGTTTATAAGGTTTTATGATTTGTTTTTTTTAGTAGGGTGGTTGAAAATTGGCTCAAGGTTACAACATAACATGGAAATCAAGATCAGGACATAGCATATCCCATTGGTTGAATGATAGGTGGAAACATAGATGGATTAAACCAATTAGGAAAAAGGAAGATGAAGTCTTCAATTTGTCAACTTCACATGAATTTTCGTCTCAAAATGTCATAAAGAAACAAGACAATCAGCTTGATATCAAAACTTGAAAAATTATCTCTACGGTAAAATTTTCACTGTATAAATTATCAGCCAAGAATCAAAAAACATTGCAATCTAAATAATGAATTCAAGCATGAAGAAAGAAATAATAGAGTAGAAAAAGAGGGTCTAACCATCCAAATTCATTTGCTATTAAGTGTCAAATTGAACATAAATGCCTTTTACAATGAGCTTCACAAAAAGGTCCCCTGGATCTCCAATTTTTCGACCTTCACATAGTCATTCCTCTGTCTATTTAAACTATCTATAAAAATTCCAGATCCTATCATCTAGTATAGCTTTAATGACTAGATTCAAATAGTATCTATCTACTAAGGTAGTTCACTCAAAAAGAGCTTATGCAATCCCAAAATAGATCATAGCTCAACAGCTAGATATTGTATGATATTGCCAGCATTTACATTTGATTCTACAAAATAGGAATTAGTTTGATTTAGTCGAACAAATCAAGGTCTTAGCATATCACTGACCAAAAATGAGTAAGAATTGCCATATTTCCTGGAAAACATTTAAATCATGATTGTAGCAAATCTCCATGTAACCTTTAGGATATAATCACAGTAGTAGATTTAGCATTTTTCTGTTTGAGCTTTGTGGTAAGCACGACATTGTGTCAATAGAGTCTGAATTTTATCTCCCTAAGTTCTTTGAGAAATTCCCTTTGCTCTTTCTTCTTCTTTTTAAAACCTTGAATCCTTTCGTGCTGGCGAGCATTCCATTGTTCTATTTGTGCCTTTTCTTTCTTTAACTGTCTTATTGTTTTCTGAAATTCCTTGATCCTTTCTTTATCAGTTCTGATTTTAACTTTGAATTCTGAGATTCTTCAAAAGGTGCAGGTTCATTAAGGTTTAATGCAACTTTGGGTTCTTTTTCTTTAACTTGGTACTTTGAGACTAATCATGAGCTATGTTCTTCATCAGAACTTGATGAATCTATAGCTTCAGGCACATCTAATATGCGATCTGAGTCTTCAAAGTAATCCTATTTATTCTCAGGGGTTTCACTTATACCTTTAGCCATCTCTTTAGCTTTTGCTAATCTGGTTGAAGCTCTCATTACAAGTCCTGTAGATGATGAAATCATTTTTTTACCTTTGTTGACTGGTTTCTTAGGCAATGAAGTTATTTTTTCCCTTTTCCTGGTACCTGCTTCAACAATATCAGAGTCATCTTCTATAACTATGATGTTTTCTTCTTTGATTGATGGATTAAACATGTCCTTTGACTTCAGACTATACTTATTGGTGACCCTAGTAGAATTCCTTCTAGGTTTTTGTGATACAGACACACCTCTAACCCTTTTCCCCTTGACTACAACACCCATTTTACTGGTTGATGGCGATTCATGCTTGATTGCAGTTTGAGTATCAAAATATTTATCTGAATCATTTTCCCCTTTAACATCTTCTTTAGAAAATGTTTCAATTTCTGGATCCCACCTAAGTCTCTTACTTATGCTACTCCTCGTCACCATGATATCAGGCATTTCCTCTTTCACAGGGGTTTCATCGATTGAAATATCTTGGCTCTGTGTAACAGTCTTTCCCCCTTTGCCTTTCTTCTATTTATTGGACTGTGTGTTAGGGTTTAAAGATTGTGTTAGCCAGCTCCAGGGCTTCTGTAATTCTCTCAAAGTAGACATAACTAAAGTTTTAATTAGGACTTGATGAAACAAACTGCTCTTAGCATTGGTGGAAAGTGATTGCACTCTCTTTGACATCTTTGTCAAGATTTTGAGTAGAAAATAAGGGAGATTTAAAGGGTAATCACCATTTAAATGTATTAGTATCCTAATGTGGTAGATATAGACCAGTGAGAATATACCTTCGCAGGTGATATACCTATGGATCACAATCAGAGCAGTGTGCCATTCGGGTTGAATCCAGCTATGAGGTACTCCCCTTTTCCAATTCAGATTTTGCTTATCTGGAAGCAGGAATTGGTTTACAAACTATGTAACCACATGCTCTTTCTTCCACCATCTTTCTCCTCCAACCACCAACCTGCAAGCCTTTTCAATTGTCTGTTGTGTCACTAGCATCATCATCTTACCAATCTCCACCTTGTGACCATCAAAATTCAAAGCGAACTCCATGGAGACATCCTCATCGTAACCTTGAAAAGTGGTAAGGAATTCAAACCACCCAGCATCTCTGAACCTTTGAGCCATCTAAGTATAGGCTTCAAGAAGTTTGGCACCCTCTAGTTCTATTCTGACTACCTGTCCGCTCCTCTTTGGTGCCATCAAAACACAATTATGTAACTAGCGTCCTCAGGTTCCAAATTCGCCACCTGCAATTTGTTAGTGTATAACGCTCCTTTGAATAATACCTGCACCTAAATTCAGCAAAATCAGACAGGTATAATATAATTATCATTGAGAATTGGGTGATTTAAAATGATTCTTGCGCGAGTACACAACAATCGAATTATGAAATGGTTTGAATCAGAAAATGATTCCAAGCTATTATGGACACATGCGAACTCTCAATCCACGATTCGTGTCATCATAACGAAATCTGGATGGCAGGCACGTATCAAGGCATGATTATTTTGGTGCTACGGAATAGCCTTATTCTCATAGCACTATTAATGACTTACCAAAATTTGAATTTATGAAATTCAAACAAGCATATAAGATGACACCTCATCTAAAACCATGTCTTTCAAAATCAAATTTAAATCAACTATTCAAAAACTGTAATGAAAACCATAAGACACTAAAAACAAAGATCGAAATCAACTAGAAACAAAAAATGAAGTGTAGGTAAGAAGGGTTTAGGATAAGGGTTTCTCACTAAACCAAGACAAAATTAGAGGCTAACACTGGCTCCCTCTGGGGATGGAGTTTTGATAATAAACTCCAAGAACTATAGACCAATGCCTTTCCTTTATTTCTGATTCACTGATTCCCCTGCAACTATCAGTCTTTTATTCTCAGCATGACTGTAAAAACAAGTCCATTGGGTATATGGAGTCTTTATTGAAAGGAAAGCCTATTGTACTAACTAAAACCTGATGAGCCCTTAGAGAAAATAGTGCTTCAAGAGCCTCCCATTCATCGAGCCCCCAAAAATTTTAGTGTTGTCTAAATTATGCAGGAGAAAAGTGTTATTTTTCATTACCTTGGCTATCCTGAAAGGACCATACCATAGGTTATCGAACTTTCCATGTTTTGCTTTATCCTCTCTCCTAGCATCCCATCTTAATACCAAATCCCCTTCATTGAAAACATATTTCTTAGTTCCCTTATCGAATGTAGCCTTGATTTTGCTATGATGAGCAGCAGCTTTCTGATTAACCTATTCTCTGACCTGTTGAACTTCAATCATCTAAAAAATTCTTCTTCAAACATCATTGGGTTCCTCTAGCTCTTCTTGTAGAAACTTTAAGACTAGCAGGCCCAATTGAGTTGGAAGAATTGCTTATGTCCCATATACCATCTAGAAAGGAGATGTCCCAATAGACTTCTTGTTACTAATACGATCAGCCCAAAGGGAAAACTTTAACTTGGAATCCCATGATTTTTTATTTTCTGTTAGTAATTTTTTGATAATTCTTATCAAAGTTTTATTGGAAGATTCTGCCAATCCGTTCCCTTGGGGGTAGTAGGGAGTAGAATTATCCAATTTGATACTATACTTATTATAGAATTCAATCATGGAATTTGATTTAAAAGCCTGTGCATTATCAGTGACCAGTTTTTTAGGACAGCCAAACGTGGAAAAAATATATCCTTCTAGAAATTCCATGATTACCCTGTCTGTTGTATTCTGAGTTGGAATTACTTCAATCCACTTCGTAAAATAATCTTTGGCTATAAGAATCCATCTATTTTTTCCTGAGGATGACGGATTAATCTCTTCGATGAAATCCAATCCCCACTGTTGAAACGGTCCATGGGCTATGATTGGTTTCAGAGGCAGAGATATAAGTTTTTGCTTTCCAGCAAATTTCTGACAAGGTTCACATGCCCTGACCTGAGAAAAAATATATGAGAATAGAACTGGCCAGTAATAGCCTGCTCTAAGAATCTTGAAGGTAGTAGCCTTCCAATGATGATGGCCTCTGCAGACACCATGATGCAAATCATGAAAGATTTGTTTAGCTTCCTTTTCGTCCACACACCTCAACAAAAAACCATTGGGGTCTTTCCAGAACAAGGTCTAATCAACAATACAGTACTTTACAGCTCTCAACTTTAATGATCTAAATTTTGATTTATCCAACTCTGGGGGAGATTGAAAATTCAACAGAAAAAATACAATATCTTTGTACCATTTTGAAGAAACATACTTGTTGTTTATCTGTGAATTTATTTCTTCAATCTGGACAGAAGAGTCATGTGTCATGTCTAAAATATGGTATAACCCAATTGATTTGCAATTAGATTATGTCATTAATTTGGTGAGGTCTTGTCCTTTTATTAGCTGAGTAGGATTTATGGTGAGATCGTATTCCAAGATTTTTGTTATCCATTTCCCTCGCTTTCCTTCACAATCAGGCTAAACCAATATTTCTTTGACTTCACTACTTGGGACATAAGTTGTAATTTTAGATTTAAGAACATATACTCTAAAGGATTTTAAATCCTTAACCAAGGCATAGGCTTGTTTTTCTATTAGATCATACTTCAATTCAGAATCTTTGAGGGTTTTTCTAAAGAAGGAGATAGGTTGCTCGTATCCTTGCTCATTTCTCTGTAGAAGAACATCAACTATGGTATTTTCTGATGCAAATGAAAAAATCATGAATTCTTTGGAATAATTTGGGCTAATTAGAACAGGTTCCTGAATGATAGCCTATTTGATCCTTTCAAAGGATTCTCTCGCCTCTGGTATCCACTTAATTTCTGCATCCTTTTTCAACATGTCGGTGATGTACTTGACAATTTCTGCAAAGTTAGGTATAAACCTCCTTAAAAAATTAATTTTACCAATGAATGACTAAATAGACTTTTTATTTCTCGGAATGTCGATTTTTTGAATAGCCTTTACTCTTTTCGGATCTATTTTAATACCTTCATGTGAAACGATGTGTCCTAGAATATTTCCTTCCTCCATGGAAAAATGTGATTTTTTGGGATTAAGTGATATGCCGTACCTCCTGCATTTCTAAAAGGTCTGCTTCAAGTGTTGTAAATGTTCTTCATCGGATGCCAAAAATATAGTGATGTCATCAAGGTAAATAATCACAAACTAGTCTTTCTCCCCAATGAAAGTGATGTCCATAGCCCTTTGAAATGTGGCTCCTGCGTTCATCAATCCGAAAGGCATCTTTTCATACATAAAGGTGCCCCAAGGAGTGGTAAAAGTTGTTTTCTTTTTGTCCTCTTCCATTACTGATATTTGATTGTACCTTGAATATCCATCAAGCATAGATATTCTCTTTGTGCCAACAACTCTTTGTAAGATATAATCCATTTTTGGTAATGGATAATTGTCTTTTAGAGAGCACCTGTTTAGGTTCCTAAAGTCTACACAGAGCCTTATCTCTCCGTTCTTTTTTCTAACAGGTACAAGGTTGGATGCCCATATCTCAGTGGCACTATGATTTTTGCTTCCAGCAACCTTTTCAGCTCCTTTTCTATTATAGGTAACAGTAAAGGATTAAATTGCCTGAACTTTTGTTTAACAGGTTTTGATCCAGGTTTCAGAGGAATTTTGTGCTGGATAATCTCTGTATCAAACAACTTCAGATATTCATAAGACCATGTAAAAATGTCTGAATAATGTTTCATTAATTCAACATATTCTTCTTTCTATTTTTGTGACAGTTTCCTAGATATTTTTACCAACCTGGGATTTGCATCCGGACTAATGTCATAGTCTACTACATATGTTTCTTCTATTTGGATAACAGCCTTTCGGGAAACATCATTATGATCAAACAGCCTTTCTAGTGGAACCAAACCCTTGGGCAGATGGCTTGTCTTCAGTTCAATGATTTTGTGGCTAGCAATTGTATCTTGAAGGACTTATGCAACATGTATTTCTGCTTCTCCATCTTCGTCATCTTGATCAATTGAAATGTTATAAAACTCTTCAATAGCTTTTAAAAATCTTTGAATTTCCTCATCATCTTTAAAAACCTGCCAATGTTTTATGTTATCCAGTATTGAAGGTATGTTTCTGACTTCAACTTCAAATTTCAGATTAGGGAACACGGAGTTTTAAAGTTGCTAGCTACAAGTGCCAAAGAGTCGGCCTGATGATTCAAATTTATGTGCACAAAAGTAATATTAAATGACGAAAAGAAATTATCCACATAGTCCCACACCTCATTTTTGTATTGTTTTAAACTTTGTTGTTTGGTTTGGTGTATATTCTTGATCTGGTGAATAATAAGTTCTGAGTCTCCAAAAACAGACATCTTATCTACTCACATATCTCTAGCAGCTTTGAAACCTAACAACAAAGCTTCATACTCACTGATGTTATTAGTGGTGTCAAATTCAAGTTTATATGACATGGGGATAACCTCCTTGGTAGGGGAAATGAAGACAATACCAGCTCCAGAACCTTGTTTAGAACATGCTTCGTCAAAATACATTTTCCAAACAAAATTGTCTTTACTGACTCCCACTGCAGTTGTTGACTTTCTGACTAATACTTCTGCCATTTACTCACTCATATGAAAAATAGAAGAACCCAGATCATCTTCTACAGCATATATAGGATGATTAGTGGGATTATTGTGATCACTTACCAAATAAGCCAATCTAACTTCTATGTATAATCTATGTTGTTCCCCACCAAAAACAGGTATGGTTGCATAGATAAGGTCCATCTGTAGAGTACCACCTACCTTCTTAGCCCAAGATCTTGAAAGAAGCATTCTGAATTTTGGTGGTATGTCAGCCACAATAACATCTAATACCACACTTTTCATCGGTAATTGGGAAAGAGTAACAACCACATCTTTCATAACTCCAAGGCATTTGACTTTCTTGGAGTCAAAAGAATATATATCATGATACGATCTAGTAATGTCCAACCCTAATTCTTCCATCACCACCTTAGGCATTACATTATGCAAGGCACCAGAATCCATTAAGCAGTTGTGCAATATCTTGTCATGGATATTTAATGAAATGTAAAAAGGTGGAGAGGCATCGACTCTATCTTCAATGTGAGGTCCAATAGTTATAGTAGGGTTTTCATCCTCTAGATTGACCATATCTGAAAAGGTGACATGAGCTAGAGCCTGTAGAGCCTTGAGGACGGTCTTTCTAAAAGGTTTTGTTTTCATGAGTTCTAATAATGGCACTGAAATCTTGATTTTGTTGATTTCATGTTCTAAACTAAAAGCAGAGACATTTCTATCTGGTTCCTTTATGTCAACAGTACCATCCTTGGCAGGTTGTTTCAATGGTTGATCAACTCAGATCTTGGGAACACCTTTGATAATTCATGTCTTAACTGGAGTACTGGCCTTCTTTGTGGAAACAGGTGTATCAACTTTAGGTGCATTCAAAACAGATCTGAGATTGTATTTTTTCCTTTTAGGTTCTTGTTGGATGATCTCATCTTCATCCCCTTCTTCAAAATGATTTTCAATCAAAGCATATTCATAATACTGTTGTGTCACATGTAGAGGAGATGATTCAAAATCATTCAAATGAACTACAGGGTCTTCTTCTGTATCATCCTCATTCTCCTCCTCATCTACTACATTATTCTGAAAAGGAGGTAACACCTTTTGGTCATCTTGGTTTTTTCTTTCTCTTGGTAAGATTTGAGATACATTGTTTGGTCTCCTGAACTGATTTGGATTTCTGTAACCACCCTCCTATGCAGGCATACTGGGTTGTTTTTTTTCTATCTTCAACCTTGCCATTTCAGATGTCAGAATTTTCAGCATCTTATCCATTTCATCCATTTTAGAATCAGATATTGAATTAGAAGATGAAAGCAATTCTTCCTTTTTCTTTTTCCTATCTCTTTAACTTCTAGACTTTAATTTGTCTGCTGCTAATATGTTTGATTCTACCTCGATAGTAGCATATTGCATCAGGCTGAGGGTAGTGGTTCTTCTTTCCCTAAGCAATAAGGAAAATTCAGCATCAAATGCATTGGCAAAAGTGATTTTAGCTGATGTCTCTGAAGGTTTTATCTCCTCTGCAATTTTACCATACATCTGGTTGAACCTTTTGGTAAAATCAGGTATTGATTCACCTTGTTTCCTCCTTAAAGAACTGAATTCGGTGATGTAGTATAAAAATTCCTTCTTGTCTGCCCAGTGTTTAATAAAGGCATCATCTAAGGCTACGATATTAGCTATTGAATTAGGAGGAAAACTCATGAACCACTTTCTTGCTTCCCCATTTAGACTTTGTATGAATAGTCTCATCCACACATCAGCATGCTCTACATTGAAATTATCTGCAAAACTATAAAATGAACTCAAATGCTCTTCAGTGATAACTAATCCATCTCCATTGAATCTGGGCAAGTATATCATATAATCATTTGGTGGAAAGGCATACATGACTTGTGGAAGAACCAAGGGAGCATACCTTGCTGCAACTATTTCGTCCATTCTATCTGCAGCCATATTAGCTATTTTTGGAGCTCTTGGAGTGAGTAAGATTGGTAATGCTGAAGGAGAAGGCATCCCTTGTGTATTACAACTTATATGTATTGTCACTGAGTCTTGATCTTTAGCAGATAAGGATTTCTTTTCTGGACTCTGATCAGCTAATGGGTTGAGAAACAGAGGATTCTCAAAAGAAAAATAATGTGATCTAAAATCCTTAGATGAAATAGATCCAAGAGATGATGAAGGTGTCTCTAGTTTGCTCTTAATATATGTGTTGTGACCTCTCAAAGTTTTAGTCACAGGCAAAATGTCTGGATACTCCTATTTAATGAGTTCAATAAGTAACTTCCACTATTCTAGATTTAATTTTGAAATAGTTGAAGGGAATGAAACTATATTAGACTCAATAACAGGTTTCATTTCACTTTCAGGATTCACATCTTCATCTAATTGGGTTTTGATGATTTCAGAGGATTTTCCTTGAGAACTTTCTGAAGATAATTTTCCCTTTAAGAGTGAAGACTGACCGCAAAGAACTTTAGGTTTTCTTAATAACTTTTCAGGATTTGGAACTACTGCAATGGGCTCAAGATCTGGATTTTTCCTTGTTACTGGTCTCTTATTAAATGATGAAGAATTTAGAGGAGTTTTAGGTCCTTTACCTTCTCTTTTAGGAGCCAGAATTACCACAGAGGAGTCACCAGGTGAATAATCACATTTTTAAATAATGTCCAAAATCTTGTTCACCACCAAGATCTGAATGTAAACTTGTCGTTTCCCAAGGAAAATCTCTTTGTTTCTTCGTCCCTGGAAATGGTGCCAAAAATGTTAGTCCCTAAAGTTTCACTTGACTATGAGAGGGAAATCTAGGGCATCATTTGTTTATTGCAAAGTGTTTATAAGGTTTTATGATTTTTTTTTTAGTAGGGTGGTTGAAAACTGGCTCAAGGTTACAACATAACATGAAAATCAAGATCAGTATATAGCATATCCCATTGGCTGAATAATAGGTGGACACATAGATGAATTAACCCAATTAATAAAAAGGAAGATGCAGTCTTCAATTTGTCAACTTCACATGAATTCTCGTCTCAAAATGTCATAAAGAAACAAGACAATCAGCTTGATATCAAAACTTGAAAAATTATCTCTACAGTAAAATTTTCACTGTATAAATTAACAGTCAAGAATCAAAAAGCATTGCAATCTAAATAATGAATTCAAGCATGAAGAAAAAATAACAGAGTAGAAAAATAGGGTCTAACCATCCATATGCCTTTGCTATTAAGTGTCAAATTGAACATAAATGCCTTTTACAATGAGCTTCACAAAAAGGTCCCCTGGATCTCCAATTTTTTGACCTTCACATAGTCATTCCTCTGTTTATTTAAACTATCTATAAAACTTCCAGATCCTATCATCTAGTATAGCTTTAATGACTAGATTTGAATAGTATCTATCTACTAAGGTAGTTCACTCAAAAAGAGCTTCTACAATCCCAAAATAGATCACAGCTCAACAGCTACATATTGTATGATATTGCCAGCATTTACATTTGATTCTAAAAAATAGGAATTAGTTTGATTTAGTCGAACAGATCGAGGTCTTAGAATCTCACTGACCAAAAATGAGTAAGCATTTCCATATTTCCTGGAAAACATTTAAATCATGATTGTAGCAAATCTCCATGTAACCTTTAGGATATAATCACAGCAGTAGCTTTAGCATTTTTTTGTTTAAGCTTTGTGGTAAGCATGACATTGTGCCAATAGAGTTTGAAGTTTATCTCCCTGAGTTCTTTGAGCAATGCCCTTTGCTCTTTCTTATTCTTTTTAAAACCTTGAATCCTTTCTTGCTGGCGAGCATTCCATTGTTCTATTTGTGCCTTTTCTTTCTTTAACTGTCTTACTTTTTTCTAAAATTCCTTGATCCTTTCTTTATCAGTTCTTATTTTAACTTTGAATCCTAAGCATTCTTCAAAAGGTGCAGGTTCATTCAAGTTTAAGGAAACTTTGGGTTCTTTTTATTTAACTTGGTACTTTGAGACTAATCCCGAGCTATGTTCTTCATCAGAACTTGATGAATCTATAGCTTCAGGCACATTTGATATGTGATCTGAGTCTTCAAAGTAATCATGTTTATTCTCAGGGGTTTCACTGATACCTTTAGCCATCTCTTTAGATTTTTCTAATCTGGTTGAATCTCTCATTACAGGTCCTGTAGATGATGAAATCATTTTTTTACCTTTGTTGACTGGTTTCTTAGGCAATGAAGTTTTTTTTTCCCTTTTCCTGGTACCTGCTTTAGCATTCTTAGAGTCATCTTCTATAACTATGACGTTTTCTTCTTTGATTGATGGATGAAACATGGCCTTTGACTTCAGTCTATACTTATTGGTGACCCTAGTAGAATTCCTTCTAGGTTTTTGTGATACAGACACACCTTTAACCCTTTTCCCTTTGACTGCAACACCCTTTTTACTGGTTGATGGTGATTCATGCTTGACTGTAGTTTGAGTATCAAAATATTTATCTGAATCATTTTCCCCTTTAACATCTTCTTCAGAAAACGTTTCAATTTCTGGATCCCACCTAGGTTTTTTACTTCTACTACTTCTCGTCACCTTGATATCAAGCATATCCTCTTTCACAGGGGTTTCATCGATTGAAATATCTCATCTCTGTGTAACAGTCTTTCCCCCTTTTCCTTTCCTCTGTTTATTGGACTGTGTGTTAGGTTTTAAAGATTGTGTGAACCAGATCCAGGGCTTTTGTAATTCTCTCAAAGTAGACATAACTAAAGTTTTAATTAGGACTTGATGAATCAGACTACTCTTAGCATTGGTGGAAAGTGACTGCACTCTCTTTGACATCTTTGTCAATATTTTGAATAGAAAATAAGGGAGATTTAAAGGGTAATCACCATTTAAATGCATTAGTATCCTAATGTGGTAGATATAGACCAGTGAGAATCTACCTTCGCAGGTGATATACTTGTGGATCACGATCAGAGAAGTGTGCCATTCGGGTCAAATCCAGCTACGAGGTACTCCCCTTTTCCAATTCGGATTTTGCTTATCTGGAAGCAGGAATTTATTTACAAACTTTGTAACCACATGCTCTTTCTTCCACCATCTTTCTCCTCCAAATACCAACCTGCAAACCTTTGCAATTGTCTGCTCTGTCACTAGCATCAGCATCTTACCGATCTCCACCTCATGACCATCAAAATTCAGAGCGAACTCCATGGAGACCTTCTCATCGTAACCTTGAAAAGTGGTAAGGAATTCAAACTACCCAGTGTCTCTGAACCTTTGAGCCATCTGAGGATAGGCTTCAAGAAGTTCGGCACCCTCTGGTTCTATTCTAACTACTTGTCTGCTCCTCTTTGGTGCCATCAAAACACAATTATGTAACTAGCATCCTCGGCTTCCAAATTCGCCACCTGCAACCTGTTGGTGTATAATGTTCATTTGAGTGAATACATGCACATAAATTCAGCAAAATCAGACAAGTATAATATAATGATCATTGAGAATTGGGTGATTTAAAATGAGTCCTGCGCGGGTACGCATCAATCGGATTATGAAGCGGTTTGAATTAGTAAATGATTCCAAGCTATTATGGATGCATGTGAACTCTCAATCCACTATTTTTGTCATCATAACGAAATCTAGATGGCAGGTGCATATCAAGGCATGATTATTTTGGCGCTACAGGAATAGCCTTATTCCCGTAGCGCTATTAATGACTTAGCAAAATTTGAATTTATGAAATTCAAACAGGCATATAAGGTGACACCTCATCTAAAACCATGTCTTTCAACATCAAACTTAAATAAACTATTCAAAAACTGTAATGCAAACCATAAGACACTAACAACAAAGATCGAAATCAACTGGAAACAAAAAATGAAGTGTAGGTAAGAAGGGTTTAGGATAAGGATTTCTCACTAAACCAAGACAAAATTAGAGACTAACACTACCAAAAACCCTTGTTTACACACAATATGTCCTAAAAACACTCCAAAAGATGAAAAGCAAATACACTTTTCCAAATTCGGGGAAATCTAACATTGCCTACACTTATCTAACATTAATCTCAAACATTCAATATGATTTTTCAGCAGGCTAAAAATGGTCCAATCATCAAAGTATGCTTCTAAAAACTTGTGTAAGAACTCCTTAAATGCTTCAACCACCACCCTGGAAAAGATAGTTGGTGCATTCTTTAAACCAAAATGCATCATGGTGTACTGATAAGAGCCCCATTCTGTTGCAAATGTGGTCTTATGCATGTCCTCCTTAGCAAATTCTGATCTGGTGATAGCCTAAAAATCCATCTGTAAATGAATAGACTTCATGTCCTCCTAAATTATCTAGGACCTCATCAGTAAAAGGTGTAGGAAATGGATCATGAAAACATGCATCATTCAGTTTCCTTAAATCTACACAGATTTTGATTTCTCCTGGCGTCTTATCTTGGACCACCATAGGGTTGATCCATTCATATTCTTCAACTGGTTCTATGATTCCTGCTTCTATCATTCTATCTAATTCAATCTTAAATTTTTTCTTGTACTTGGGATTCATTTTGTAAGGTCTTTGCTTGACTGGCCTTGCATCTGGTTTCAAAGGAATCTTCATTTCTCCCATGGGTCCTTTTATGCCCTTCATGTCTATAAACTTGGTTGGAAACAAGTCCTGATACTTATGTAGTAGTTATGTAATCTTATCAATAGTAGCATCATCCCAATATTCTCCAACATTTTCCAACTTAGGGGTTTCCTCTGTTCCAATATTAACCTTCTTAATTTTAATAGGTTGTCCAATAAAAGGTAATTCAATCCCTGGCCCTTCTATGTCTCTCTGACCTTCAGTTTTTGCAATTTTTTCCTCCCTATGGTCATCATCGTCATCAACATTAATATTTTAACAACCCTATAACTTTTGAAGAGGTGCAGTCCATTCATCTTCTTCTTGTGAAAAAGGGAGGTTAGGTGCCTCTTCAAAGACCTTTTGTCTTACAATTTGTAAATCCTGATCTATTGTAGGGTACTAACTTTCAAATAGGAACATATCTATAAATTTATGGATCATTCCATACCAATCTGTAGTGATGAGGCGCACTTATGCTTGAAGATACCAGTTGATAGGCATAGTATCCAAAGTGTTAATGAACTTATGTACCCACTTCTCTTTAGGAATACTTCTCAAGGCTTCCTCACAACTTTGTGTTGGCATGTTTATAGGAAGAATGTGCTTGTCATTGATGGAAAGAACAGTAGCGAACCAAACCTCGAGAGCGCAGAAGATGAGAAAGCTCAGAAGAGAGCGATTTCCAGAAGTTCAGATGAGGTCCAAGAGATGGAATCGCAGGAGGAGGAAAGGTCGAGATGCATGAACACTTAGAAAGCCTTCTAATTCAGAAACATCAGAATCTCAGGAGGAAGAGAGACAGTGTTCGTTGGATCACTGATCCAGAGGACCAACAACTGTTGAATTGAATTAATGAAGGATAGGATAAGTAGGGCAAAATGATTGAGAATTCGATCATCTGAATTTACATCAGGTGTTGGATTGATTTAAGTGGAAGGACGGGATAAGAAAGGGCTCAGATCAGAGATCTCGATCACCCAAATTTCCATCAGTCGTTGGATCATTCTAAGTGGAAGGACAAGATAAGATATAAGAGCAGCACCGTAGATAAATCGAGCCATCGATCTAAGAAAATAATTGACAAAAAAAATTTTGTTCAGGTCAAAAGTTGTGAGGAGGTTATTGTTTGGGGAATCTCACTTCAGAAGAATTGGCAACTTGAAAGTCGAATTACCGAAAGCCCAAAATCTGAAATGAATAAGGACCATCAGATTTGGAGAAAATGCAATGACCATTAGATCAGTGTCTAGTGAATAGAGGAAGTGTAGAGGAGAAGTACATATGTGATATGTTGGATCTGAGTGTCAAGGATCAATATTTGTTGGATCCAGACATAAATGCACAAAGGTTAAGCCTTTGGATGAGCATAGGAGAGCGGAATTGTCAAAGTCCCGAAGTCCTGAAGTAAGTAGGGACCATCCATCATCAAGACTAATAGGTGGCACATGATCCACAAATCCGGAGTGAATCACTTCGGGAGTTTATGGTTGGAAAGGAAATGAAAAGTCCCGAAGTCCCAAAGGACAAAGGTATGAAGTCTCTCTCAGTCATCGATCTAAGATACATTTCAGGATTTAGGACAACCATTAGATCCAAAAGAAGAACATGTGTCACATGAGGAGATCCACATTAGAAAGGATGCACAATGCAATCAGATAATGACAAGTGTCAATTTGAATCGGCATTTCAGGTACTTACAAATCACGAATCTAAGTGACACACGACAGCTACTGAGGTCGTGCCATGTCATCAAGTGATGTAAGCAAGTTACGTCATTGCAGGAGTTTTACTTCGGGAGTTTTACCACTAGCAATCAGACTAAAGTACCGAAGTCTTGAATGTCGAAGACCCTGGTCGTTGATTGCCAGGAGGGTTACATGTCAGAAGATTACGCATTCGGGCGAAAATACTCCAGGAAAACTGTAGAAATTTTAATACAAATTATGTATTTCCTAGATTCTCCTGATCTAACAATTATATGCCACTGTTAAATATAGAATCGCTTCTACTAAAATTCTTGCGGAATTTAAAACACGATCGTCAATTGCAATATCAAGAAGAGAGATCAATCACACATAACACAGATGTTTTACCAGGAAAGCATAAAGATAAAAACCCCACTATCATATATTATGTATATCCTGTATCATGAAACAATCTCGTACAAAACTCTAATCCAAGAGCTTTTAGTACAATATACAATTGGCTCACACTGTCATACAAAAATTGGCAAATTCATGTGCCAATTTACTGCCTCCAGACAACCTGCCTCCTCTGCGCAATCCCTGCTAATGGAAATCCCTTCAATGAATGAATCCCTCTTGTCTAGGTTGCGCATTCCTCATGGGCACATCCAATGTGTGTGTGGTTGCATGAGCGCACTCACTAAAGTCACAACTAATAGTCAAACTGTCCCTTTCACTTGTTATCTCAATTGGGTCTCCACTGGATATGACATGCATGTAGTTAACAGTGGTAAATATTCAGTTTCATGTGAGACCACTGAATGTGAATTAATTTATAATTAATTCACTTATCTCTCACTAGTGTAAGTTCAGTTACAACTAGTACAACTAAGCTTAACTCACTTAATTGAGTTAAACTACTTTACAACTCACATAACTACACATATAACTATGTTACAACTTCAAATCACTCAGTTACAACTAATTCGACTTGCATGTCCCACCAATCAACCTTTGAACTCGAATTTCCTATAGCTAACTGATTTCCCACTTCAGTTAACTATTTCCAAGTGCTCATTGAGAATAGATTAATATTTATGTTCGAACTATTATTAAGGGATAATAATAGTCGACATACATATATAAATAGAATTTTCTCACCATATATAAATAGACATCATCTATAAATAGAATTTTCTCATCATCTAAAAATAGACTTCCACCTAAAAATAGCCTGAGGCTCCATCCTAGTGTAGGTGCATAATTTTCACTAGGATCTTCTTGTTGAATCTCAACAAAAACGCGAAGGAGAAAGGTTTGAAAACATCGAAGCCCGAACAGCCGAAGCAGTTGGGATTCATCGATCTACGAGAGGACAAGTGTCACTAGATCACAATATCTGGGTAAAATGCTCGGAGGGAAGCCGAGTGAGAAGAAACTGAAATCTGAGAATGTCAAAGGGTGAAGTCCCAGAGCGAAGGATAGTCATTGGATTAAAGAGGACATATGTCAGAAGATCTTCCATTTCAAAAGATATCCAGTCAGAAGAAATGAGAAGTTGAGATTTGAAATATCCAGAGTCTAGAGACCCGAAGGAGATCTCGACCGTTAATCCAAGAGGGACATGTGTCCATGGATTGTCAACTCTGAAAGATTGACGTACGATGGAAAGCAAGGTTTGAGAGTTGAAACTCTTGAAGCCCATATCATGAAATCAATCACAGTCGTTGATCCGTAGAACTTGAAAGGACATATCTGAATCGTCAATTCAGGAGCACCATCAAGATCGTGAGATCGACGGTCCCATCGCATTGCGGGGATTGAAGGTGCATGAACATTAATGAGTTGAGGGTGTGCCCCAATCAAAACCATAGTTTTGGAGAAAGGACACATGGAGGCTCGAGGTAAATTGTGGGGCGAAACGCAATTTGTTTTAAACCACCTTTGGACGTGTCTACAATCACATGGTCACATGAGTTCATCACCCAAGGTCATATCGAGAACAGATCTAGTGCTCTCTAGGAATTATTTTTGAGCTCGGGAGTTCAGAATTCAGGAAATTCAGGGTTGTCTCACATCCAAATACCCAAAACGCGAAGTCTCGAAGTGCTTGGCCCCAGGTCACAGCCAGCGGTCACATGGAGAGAGAAAATAGAGGAAGGAGCTAGCGTCTCTAAGCTCCACTTAGGATATCAGGAGTTGGGAGAATCAAGATGTCTTATACCAAGATTCCCAAATTCATGAGTCATGAAGTGCATGTTGGTTAAATGTATTATCACCACCAATGGTCACGTGAAGGAAGGGGCTTAGAAGACAAAGAAGCCAAAAATTACTGACTGTAACTACCAGAGAAGACAAAGAGTTGCGACTGCCAGAGAAGCTAGAGAATCTCAAGATAATGCCTGCTAATGATGAACATATTCAGAATAACCACCAGAGAAGATGAAGAGTTTGTATTATGATCAGGCAGAGGACTCTAGGTGAGAAAGAAATGCAGAACAAAGAAGATAGCATGTTTTTTAGAGAGTTATGCATGTGGGTAGGAAGAGATGAAGTGTAGTACCTAAAGTGGAGATCAGTGGTGTAGTGAAGAGCATGTAGATGTTGCACAGAGCATAAAAGGAAGAAGAGAAGTTGAACAGCAGGGTGTTGTGCACAGAAGGAAAAAGAGTTGAGCATAGAAGCAGAAAGATGCAAAAGTGGAACAGAGTATAGAAGTTGAAGAAGGCAAAGGAGACATAGAGTTGTAACAGACCATATCAGAGAGGGAGAAAGTAAGTAAATTTTTGTAAGATTCAATCAGGGTGGTAGGGTGGTGCTAGGGAGGATTGTATTCCTCTAAATTCTATTTGGTGCAAGATTCTAGGAGTTGGTGCTTCCATCTAGTGGGTGCTAGAGAAACCTGGGAGTTGGTGCTTCCATCTAGTTGGTGCTAGAGAAATCTGAGAGTTGGTGCTCTCTGCAAGTTCTATCTTTCTACAAGAGGTTGTAGCCTCATATTTGAGTTGGAGCTCAAAGGTTGTGATGTACATGAAAGTTGGAGCTTGATTGACATCCTAAGAAGAAAAGGTTTTCACCCTTATGGGTTTCCTCATGAAAATCAGTGTCTCTATGTATTCTATGCGATTGATCAAATATTGTATATCTATGCATGATAAGTTATCAGAAACACATTAAATAATAATCTAAAAGGAATCAGAAAATAACAGGAAAAGTTTCAAGCTTATATACATAACTGATTCACCCCCCTCAGTTATATTTCCAAAAATTGGTATCAGATTCGGTGCCTTTGATCAAAGGTAGATCCATAATCTTTAACATGACTAGTCATGATGGAAGTTCAACTAATAGACCCCCTATGTTTGATGGAACAAACTTTGCCTTCTAGAAAATAAGAATGAGAACACATTTAATGTCTTTGGGTGCTGATGTTTGGGATGTCGTTGAAACGAGATATGTGAAGCCTGTAGTCTTGGCCTCAAAAGATGATAAGTTGGAGTTTAGATTTAATGCAAAAGCAATGAATGTCATCCTCGGTGGACTTGTTGAAGCTAATTTTTTCAAAGTCATGCACTGTGATTCAGTAAAAGTTATGTGGGACAAGATGATAAGTAGTTATGAAGGTAATGAAAAGGTGAAAGACGCAAAACTTTAGACTCACGGATTGAAATTTGAGCAATTAAAGATGGATGAAGATGAAACTATAAGTAAGTATTTCTTACATATAGAAGAACTTGTCAACACTATGAAAGGCATAGGTGAAACGATAGATGAATATTTTCTAGTCCATAAAATATTACGATCTCTTCTTGGTAGATTTAACTCAAAGGTCTTTGCTATAGAGGAAATAGATGATCTCAAAACGTTGACACTAGATCAACTTCTTGGAACCCTAACTGCTTATGAAATGAGAATCACCAAAGGTAAATCCACTAGAAGAGAGGCATCTTTTAAAGTAGAGAAAAACACAGACTTCGATATAGATGAGATTGAAGTAAATTTTGTGAGAAGACTGAAGAAAAGATCATGCAAATACAAAGGTAAACTACCCTTCAAATGTTTCAACTGTGGTAAGATAGGTCATTTTACATCTAAGTTTCCTCACAAAATAAAGGATCAGACATATGATGATGAAGAGGAGCACAAACACAAGAAGTTATATAAAGAGAATAATTTTAAGAAGAAAATCCTTTGTGTAAACAATGATGATGATCCCTCATATGATGAAAATGGTGACTCTTCTATTGAAGATAAAATAAATGATATCATGATAATAGCTTTAGAAGATCTAAACACTAAAGATACAGGAAATGAGTTCATTGATTGTCAAGGAGTAGTATATCTTGAAGGAGAACTTGTTAGTGCCATGGAAGAGATTGATAGACTCGGAGAAAAGAAAAGAAAACAAAAAAAGTTACTGCTCAGGTATGAGAAAACATGCAATGAACCATTTAAAGAAATTACTCTGTTGAAGGCTAAGTCGGAAAAATCTAAGAAGATTGAAGACATCCTCAAACATCAATTGAAGGAAGCCGAAACAAAAGGTGAAAAATTGGAAGCTGAAGTAGTGACTGTCATAAAAGATCTAGATAAATTCCAGGCCGTATATCATCAGAATATGACAAGTATCAAAGCCTCAAAAGGATTAGCCTCCATTCTGAATCCAAAAAGGAATTCAAAGTTGAAAATTGGTTTGGGTTATGAAGAGGGATCAAGTAGTGATCAGTCAAGCAACAAAGAATCCGTCAAGTTTGTCAAATCTACAACCATTGACAACAACAAACCTGTAGAAACAAAGGAAAAGAATCAGTCGCCAAGGAGGAATGAAGGAAAATCTACCATAACTGAATCTGTAGAACAAAGAAATAATACACCCTCTGCTCAAGGAAATCATCAGCATGGAAGAAATCAACCTGCTCAAAGAAGACAACCATTTTCCAAGTACAAAGATTGTTTCTATGGATATTATTTTTACTGCTCTAACTTTGGCCACAAAGTTGTAAATTGTTCTTTAAGATTTAGACATGAGCAATCAAGATAGCCAATGAATAAATATCTTCCACAACAAAGAATGAGACAGCCAAGTAAAAAACAACCACAGACTACAAATCATTTTATGGTTGGGAAAAGGACGTAGATTACACATAACAATCGTTATGATCCTTTATTCAATGAACCAGAATGTTACATCTACCATAATTATGGACATAAAGCTGCAGACTGTCGCTTAAAAAAATATAAGCCAGATTCAAATCACAAAGCTGAAAACATCAATGTTTGGAAGAAGAATGAAGATAACAAGTGTGGATTAGTGTTGTCATATCAAAGACAAAAAGACACCTGTTATATTGACATTGGATGCTCCAGTCATATGACAGGTGACAAAAGTAAGTTCCTATTACTCAAAGAAAATAAATCAGGGAGTGTGACCTTTGGAAATGATGCTCCAGAAAATATCAGAGGTAAAGGTGTAGTAAGCTTAAGTAATGGAAGAAGCAAACCTCAATATGTATTATTTGTTGATGGTTTAAAGCATAATCTTCTTAGTGTCAGTCGGATATGTGACAGAGGATGTGAAGTCACTTTCACTACCAAGAATTGTAAAATAAAGATAGTAAACACAGGAGAGGTGATTGCAAAAGGGGTTAGAATTGAAAATAATGTATATGTTCTGAAGGAAGATAAGGAGAAATGTCATTTAAGAAAACTTGATGAAAGTTGGTTATGGCATAGAAGGCTTGGACACCTAAATTTTGATCATATTGTCAAATTGAATAATGAAGGCATTGTGAAAGATATTCCAAGAATATCTAAGCCTAATAACTTTGTATGTGAATCCTGTCAAATGGGGAAGTTGACTCGTGCTCAATTCAAATCGAAGAGTTTCACATCTTTAGAGAAACCACTTCAAATTGTTCATATGGATTTGTGTGGACCATCGCGAAAGGAAGGAACTGGAGGAGAACGTTACTTTATGCTAGTCATTGATGACTTCTCCAAACTTATGTGGGTTGCCTTTCTAAGAGAAAAATCTGATGCATTTGAGAAGTTTAAAAATTTTAAGGTGTTTGATGAGAATCAAATAGGAAGGAAGTTAAAGGCAATTTGCTCAGACAGGGAGGAGAAATTATGTCAAGAGATTTCAAAGAATTATGTGACAGACATGGAATTAAAAGAGAATATACTATTCCAGGTACTCCTCAACAAAATGGAGTTGTAGAACGCCAAAATCGATCAGTTCAGTAGATGGCAAGGGATATGATGAGTGAAAGGGACATTTCACAAACCTTCTGGGTGGAGGCTATTCACATGACTGTTCATATTCTAAACAAAGTGCATCTAAGGCTGAACAGTGATAAAACTCCATATGAGTTGTGGTTTGGTAGACATGCATCAATCAAGCACTTCAAATTATTTGGAAGTAAATGCTACATCAAGAATAATGATGATCATATAGGAAAAATTGATAGTAGAGCTGATGAAGGTATATTTTTATGATATGCAACGAATAGTAAAGGATACAGATGCTTTAACAAAAGAATGCATAAATTAGTAGACGGTATTGATGTTCGAATTGATGAAGAAGCTCATGTAAAAGATCCACAGAGAATAAGCACTAAGACGGATGAAAAATATTATGAGAATAAGTAAGATAAAGAACAAAAAATATCATAGTCACAAGAATATGATGAATCAGGTGGAGAAGAGACACCCAGACAAGAAGAGTCAAGACAACAATCAGCATCAAATCCTTCCTCCAGAATTACTCAAAAGAATCATCCTGGAAGTAAGATAATTGGTGAGAAAGACAAAGGTGTACAAACCAAGAGAAGGATAATCAAAGACATCGAGAAATCACATATATCCTTCATATCCATGGTGGAACCTAACAACTTTAATGAATCTAGTAAAGACGTAAATTGGTTAAAATCAATGAATGAGGAACTGGACCAGATTGAAAAGAATGACACTTGGGAACTCGTTCCTAGGCCAGCAAATAAAAAATGTAATAGGATCCAAATGGGTCTACAAAAACAAGATGAATGAGCAAGGAAATATTGTAAGAAATAAGGCTATATTGGTTTGCAAAGGATATGCTCAAATAGAAGGACTGGATTTTGATGAAACATTTGCGCCTGTAGCAAGATTAGAAGCTATTAGAATGTTTCTTGCCTATGTGTGTGATAAGCAGTTTAAAGTCTATCAAATGGATGTCAAGTCATCTTTTCTAAATGGAGATATAAAAGAAGAAATCTATATGGAACAACCAGAGGGTTTCCAACTGTCAGATAACCCTGAATTTTTCTGCAAGCTGAAGAAATCCTTATATGGGTTGAAACAAGCTCCTCGTGCTTGGTATTACAAACTGGATAAGTATCTTCAAGACAAAGGGTTCAAGAGAGGAACAATTAATAGCAATCTATATATCAAAATGGAGGGTAATTATTTTCTCATTGTGTTGGTCTATGTAGATGACATCATCTTCGGAAGAAATAATGCTTCATTGGTACAATGGTCTGCTTCTTCCATACAGTCTGAATTTGAAATGTCTATGATAGGGGAACTGTAATTTTTTCTTGGTCTGAAAATTACTCAGAGGTATGAAGGAATATTTCTTTCTCGAGAGAAATGTTGAAAAGGTTTCAAATGGAAGACTCTACACCTATGAGCACACCTATGGTCATTGGATGCAAGTTAAGCAAGGATGATGACTCACTTGATGTTGATCATAGTTCATATAGGTCTATGATAGGCAGCCTATTGTACATCACAGTGTTGGCACCAATTTTTGCAATGCGGTAGTTTCTCTCTGGTTTCGGGCCCTTGGTGTTAAATGGATGAAATGGGGCTTAGAAAATCCATCAGATGAAGTTATCCAAGGTCACATCCATGAGCACCCAAGCGCAGCACAGAGAATATGTTCAGTTCCAAGTTAAAAATCAAGTGAGCAGGCATTTTTGTTTTCAATGGCGAGGATCCATCGATGGAGAATATTGATAGTCATCAGGAAAGTCAGAGCCACAGAGTTGCACGAGGATTAGCGCATATGCTCAATCCTTATGGCCAAAGTCTCGAGGATAATCTAGGTCATTTGATCCTATGGAGATAGGTGTCAGCTAGTCGACGTTTCGACATTTGGATTTTCGGGGATCGCAAGTTGGGAGGACGGGGTTCTCCCTTGGGTTTCAAAACCCTGAAACACGAAATGTGACAGCCCCGGGAGCCTGGCTTGTGGTCATGGCCTAAGGTTCGGTGGAAATTTGGGGCCTAAAGAATAGGATAGGGGGGCTTTCAGGATATTTAAAGTGAAAGCGTCGATGTGATATGAACCATCCACCCTGGGGACGTGTGGCGAAAATCCATGGTTTCGCAGACTGAGCAACTAGGAGAATGAAGACAGGATACATCATGTATCCCCAGTGCGCGAAACACCGAAAGGATCAGGGTCATTCAATGAGAGTGATCTCGGTCATCCTATCTTAGAAGACATGCAGCAGAGGGTCCAGCCTAGAAGGGGACCCACCTCTAAATATTGATCCAGGCCATTCAACCAAGGGGCGCATGGCGTGTGATTAAGCCTAGTCACTATTTCAGCTACCGGGGACTTCAAAGGACAAAGGGTTGCTCCTCCCTTTGGTTTCAAAACCCTAAAATGTGAGATATGAAAGCCCCCAGGGATAGGCCCATGGTCCTAGCCAGTGATTATATGAGCGAGGGGTAAGGGAGGCACCGGCACGATGTATCCCCCTTCGCGATTTCAGCAATCAAGATTCTCAAGGGTGAGGAGTTTACTCCCTCCCATCACCAATACCCAAAATCCATGGAGCACCTTTGGTTTTAGCGTAAGGTCACAACCCACTATCATATGGAAAGTAGAGCCAAAGGGAAAAGATAGGCGCATGTCCAGACCATAGATGGCTAAGAACTGGATAAGGAAGAAATCATGGCTATCGATGCTAAGTGAAGATCAAGTCATTGGTTTGGATAGGTAAATTTTGCAATGAAGGGTATCGAGAATCCTAGACACAGCATGAGGAAATCCCCAAAAGGAAAATGTTGAAGCGTCCTTGAAGACAGGTGCATGGCCCTGTGGTTACGTTGAGAGTGAAACCTGAAGAAATGAAGGCTGGACTCCAAGATTTGGAAAGCCGACACATGGTCACTCTCTGTATTCAGTCTTGGCCACCCTCCATGGAAGAAGCAATTAATGAAGATTAAGTAGGTGGTTGAGACCTCAGCTCAACCCATAAATGGAAGGCGTGGGGAGGGCCAGAAGTAGTTAGCTCGTGGTACTCCGATGGATAGTTTCCCTGCAGAAGCCATGTCGTCTGAAGCAGTGTCAGACAAGAAGTTGTGTGTACAGTCTAAAGGAAGATCATGCACACGTAAAGCCTTAAATGAGGTAGCTCAGCTACCCTCATGTAGCTAAGGAGGTGAATTGCTCTGAGTATATAGACTTGGTTTTCATATTTTGTAAGGATCGATGGTAGAGCTAAGCTCTCGATTATAAAGTTTTGATGAAGCATTGGTTTCCCAAGTTTATGTATATGTATGTGAAACTTTTTGTTTAATGACAGACATATTTATTACTCCATCTTGTTTCCATCTAATACTGGAAGAGTTCATGATTGACTAATTCACATGAATCATTGTGACTGTGTTATGATAAATATTTTATGGTAATGCTATCATTATTTCTTTTAGTATTCATGTAATTTGAATACAAGAAGTTCTTGTGTTTAAGTTATTCCTCTTTGGGTTGTTGGAAGCCTGATGCCTACAGCAGACCTTTGCATTTTCTCACCGAAGTCTTCCTCCTACTCACCCTTACTACGAATTACTGATTGAAGTTAGATCAAGACCTCACCTGTTCATGCATAGCCCGGTCCAAGATTTTGAGTTAAACGATATTGTTCTGAGTCTGTTCTCTTTCGATCACCCTTTATAAGAAAATTGTGACATATAAACTGATGGGTATCAGGATTACTCCTGCCGCAATCTAGGAGTGACTCCTGACGCCAACATTTCTGGTGCCATTGTCGGGGACGAAGTCAAAAATTTTCCCTAGGATTGAATGACATTGAGCCTCTGATTTTGAAGGTGCATCAGGCATAAGAGCCCTACAAGATTTCTACTGTGCACCTGGTGAATCCATTGTGACGACTCCACTGGGGTGGACCTTCGATTTCAGTTGTGGCTTCCCAAGGCAGACACACGTGGTCTCATTCCTAGCTACCCTTGGCAACACCTAAAGTAGATCCAGAGAATCTTATCAGAAAGGGAAAGGCCTTTGAAGGAGGAGCTTCTATTGTTGAACCAGGTATTTCTGATAATGTTCCATCTCCTTCTGTAGAAACTCCATTTACTGCTTCTCATTTCCCTGTCATACCTTCTGCTGGAGTTTCTAGAACTTTAAATTTTGGGAGTGTTCCTATTGAGTTTTCCCCTCCTGGTTTGTGATTGGAGGGAGAAATCCTTGCCACTCCCCACTCCCCTGAAGTTGTACCTTGGCATAGACCCAAGACCACAAGATATTTCCCCACTCCTAGCTTTACCACCCCTCCTCTTATTACTGTGGCTGCTACTGCAGAGAGAGAAGCATCTGCTAAATCAAGCCCCTTAACCTTCTCTCTGAATACCCCATTGTTTCCATTTCCACCTGGAAGCTCAGTTCCAATATCCCATGTTCGAACTCCTTCTTCTCCTAGTTCTCCTCCACCTAATATTCCTATGGCAGGAGAAAATCCCCCCATGACTAGGATGGAGGCTATAATAGCTGCTAGGTATGCCCCCCTTGTGTTTCCTCAACCCCTCAATGCTCTTCCAGCAGATGGCTACCTCAAGCAGCTACCCAAGTTTATAGTCGAAGGAAACATAACTGCAGAAGAACACCTCGAATCCTTTCATACTTTTACAGATGATCATGTAATCATGCATGCAGACGTATGGATGAGGATTTGTGTTCATAGTCTTGAAGGAGAGGATAGGAAATGGTTTAGGGCCTTACCTCCTGGTTTTGTTGATGGGATAGAGGCTTTGGATGATGCCTTCTTGAGACAGTGGGGAGATAAGAAAGACTTCATGTATTACATGATAGAGTTTGGATCCCTAAAGAGAAAAGAAGGAGATTCAGTCTCGAACTTCTCCAAGAGGTTCAATAAGATGTACAATAGGATCCCTACTGAGATAAAACCCTTGGAGGCTTCAGCCAAAATTACTTATGCCAGTTCTTTTGACCCTGATTTCTACCTTGTGTTAAGGGAGAGACGAGCCACTTCCATGGCCCGCATGTAGGACACAGCTGTAGAAGTTGAATCAAATATCTTGGCTATTGACCGACTCAGAAATGAAGGTGATAAAGACATACCTAGGAGGAAATCTGAAGCCTCCACATATGGTTCCTCTACCCTTACCCCTTGGAAGGACGAAGTAACTAAGGTGTTGCAATCACTTTCGACTAGGATGGAAAGGTGGGAATTAGAAGGGAAGCACATATATAAAAATCCCCAAAATATTGATAATAGAGGCTTCAGGAGGCCAAACAACAATTTTTCCTAGATTATGTTGAGGGAACAGAGGAATATAGATAGATATGATAAGAGGATCCAAACCCCTCTCCAAAATAATCTGGTTGATGAAGAAGGAGAGGAGATAGATGAGCTTGGCCCTGAAATCCTTTGTTTTGGAGACACCTTTCATTTTCCCCATTTAACTCAATCTACATATGAAGAATTTCTCATAAGCAGTCAAATCAATGAGTTGGGTAAGGTTGAGAAGGCCAAAGACAACATTCCTAACAGATACAACCTTAGGTCAAAGAAGAATGAAGGAAAGGTCGATATCCTTGATCAGCCTCTTGTAGCAGAAAGGCCTGCTAAGCCTGCAGTGCGCTCTTCCAAGGAAAGAATCACTCAGAATATTTCTCCAACAGCCAAAGGCCCTATCCCTAAGGTAAGAGAAGATCCTAAGCCTCCTTCTTCCTTTAGTTTTGAGCATGAAATTCAAAAAATTAGAATTCTTGTACCCCTCTCGGAACTAGTTAAAAATGAAGATTTCAAAAGGTCCATCTCCAAGCTGCTATAGTCTAAGTCCCCCGGGCCTTCCACAGACTCAG
>ML846918.1:11474-35172 GCA_009831015.1 Picea engelmannii
AACATGGTCTCCTACTTGAAATTCCAAGTGTCTTCTTTTCTGATCTGCATAGCTCTTCTGTCTGTCCTATGCTTCTTTCAAGTTCTGTTGTACCTTCCTTACCATGTTCTCCATTTCTTGGAGCATCTCTGGTCCAACCATGAATCTGTCAGTTGGGTTATCCCAGCTAATTGGAGTCGTACACTTTCTGCCGTACAGTATTTTGAAAGGGCTCAACTTAGCCGAAGTTTGGTACCCATTGTTATATGCAAATTCTACCAAGTGTAGGTAGTCTTCCCACTTGTTCGGTTTTGTTCTTACATACATGCGGAGCATATCCTCTATGATTTGGTTTGTCCTTTCGGTCTATCCATCCATTTGTGGATGATAACTCGTACTGAAATTCAAATTAGTATTTAGCCTTGCAAACAATTCCTTCCAAAAAGCGGATGTGAATTTTACGTCTCTATATGAAATCACCATTTTAGAAATACCATGCAGTCTAAAAATTTATTTCATGAATATTTCAGCAATGTTTATAGCTTTAAAAGTAGACTTTACAGGAATAAAGTGTGCAAACTTACTGAGTTTATCGATTATAACCATGATAGAATCATTATGTTTATGAGTTTTAGGCAAACCTGTTATAAAGTCTAGCGATATGGTCTCCCATTTCCATTCTAGTACTGGTAATGGTTGTAATAGGCTAGTTGGATGCTGGTGTTCGGGCTTAACCTGCTGACAATCTTGGCACCTAGCCATGTACTCTGTTGTTTTGCCCTTCATATTAGGTCAGTAAAATAGTTTTATGAGTGTTGTTATTGTTTTATGGTAACCTGGATGGTCAGAATACGGTTTCTTATGCACTTCGTCTAAAACAGTTAATTTTAGTTTTGTTGAATCTGGTACGTAAAGTCTGTTTTTAAATCTTAATAGTCCCTTCTTGTCGATACTTAGATCTGGTTTATCTGAGTTTGTGATATTGTTTTGAATTTTTTCCATCACCTTAGTGTAATTTTCGTCGTTAATACTTGTCGTCCTTATTCTTTGTTCCAGATTGCTTTCTGCCCTGCTGATATTTATCTCAAATAACCCATGGACTCTTCTGCTTAAAGCATCTACTACTTTATTTTCCTTACCCTTGATATGTCTGACCTCGAAGTAGAATTCACTCAGGAAGGCTAGCCACCTTGCTTGTCTTGCATTAAGGTCTGGTTGGTTAAACAGATATTTCACCCCGCTATTATCCATCAATAGTAGGAATTTTATGCTCGTTATATAGTGTCACCACATTTTTAAGGCATGTATTACTGCTACCAATTCTAAGTCATGAGTGACATAATTTCGCTCATGTTCTTTTAATTTTCAGGACTCGTAACCAATCACATGCCCTTCCTGAGTTAGAACACCACCTAGTCCCTCTTTACTTACATCAACACATACTATGAAGTCTTTATCCGGGTCTGCTACCTTCAAAATGGACATCGATGTCAATAATTCTTTCAGCTTGTTAAAACTGTCTTGACACTTTTGCGACCAGTTAAACTTGATCCCTTTCTTTTGTAATGACGTGATAGGGTAGGATATCTTGGAAAACCCTTCTATAAATTTGCGATAATATTCGGTGATTCCCATGAATAACTGGATATCTGCCACATCCTTAGGTACTGGCCATTCCATAATGGCCTTTATCTTTTTCGGGTCTACGACAATACCTTCCGAGGAAATGACATGTCCTAAATATTGTATTTCTTTTTGATAAAAGTCACATTTGTCGAATTTTGCGTATAGTTTGTGTTTCCTTAATGTTTGCAGAACTATTCTTAAGTGTTCATCATGTTCCTCCTCCGTTTTAGAATAGACCATAATATCGTCGATAAATACTACTACGAACTTGTCTAAGTACTGACTGAAAATGCTATTCATCAAGCACATAAATGTGGTTGGTGCATTAGTGAGTCTGACAGGTATGACTACAAACTCGTAGTGTATGTATCTTGTTTGAAAAGATATTTTGTTTATGTCCTCGTCCTTTATCCTAACTTGATGATAACCGGATCGTAAATCCAATTTTGAAAAGATATTGGCCCCACCAACTTGATCGAATAGATCATTTATCCTTGGTAAGGGGTATTTGTTCTTAATGGTCATTTTGTTCAGTTGTCTATAATCGATACATAGTCTTAGACTACCATATTTTTTTTTCACAAAGAGGACTGGTGCTCCCATGGCGAGACACTTGGTCTGATATACTCTTTGTCCAACAATTCCTGTAATTGTATTTTTAATTCTGTCAGTTCTGGTAGAATCATTCGCAAGCATGTCTCTGAATTCACGTAGGACAACAAAGTTTTCTAACTTGGGCTTATATTCTTTTTCTAATAGATTCGTCAATTGGATGGAGTAAACTTGACATCCCTTTATAATGCATTTCTTGAGTTGCATCGTTGAAACTTGTCTCACTGATACAGGTTTTGGTATGCCTTGGACTATTCTAATAGTGCCAAAATCGTCTTTATAGCTAAGTGTCTTTGTATAAAAGTCAGTACTTCTTTGTGTTGTTCCAACCAATCCATCTCGATAATCATATCATAAGATCCTAGTGGTAGGATTTTCAGATTGGTCCTTATCTTTTGACCATCTAAGCTAAACTCAAGATCAGAAATAAAGTCAACTACTTTTCTTTTAGTACCTATTGCTAGTTGTACAAGCCATGATTTTGTGTGCTTCAGTTTCTTAAGTTTATTTGACTCTACTACATCGGGAGTAATATAACTTAACGTAGCTCCAGGGTCAATTAAAACAGAGATTCTAGTGTCATTTATTTTACCTTCGATTTCTACCACCGAGGACTGGTGGTCAGCTTGTCGACCATCTATGGCTGCATTTATCTGATGCAGACTTCTGCCCACATCTCCCACTGTTGAGGCTTCCTGCAAATTGTGAACAACAGTTTTGTTTGCTGCAATTAAATGTGGACAGTTCCTCCTTAGATGAGGCTCTCCACACTCCCAACACTTTAATGGCTCACGGGAGTTGTCCCCAAATTTCTTCGTTCCCAAGTTTACCGGTTTATTGATACCTTGCGTATTCAGATGATTGGAGTGAAAATCCTTCCTTGGGAAACTTTTTGCTACATCCCGATAAGGAGTTGGCTGGTATCCCTTCTTCCACTAGTTCATTCGATCTTGCTTCTTATCCTTCCAGGTCTTGGGAAACTCTACTCGCTGTTTATACTGTTCATAGCACAATCGTGCTTTCCTGAATACCTCACTCAAGGATTTGGGGTTGTCAAACTCAATTCTATCCCGGTAGGCCTGTGGTAAACAACTTAATAATCATTGGATTTTTACCTTATCCTCTCGGATGTATGGTACGAACCTTAGTAGTTCCAAAAATTTATTTATAAGGTCCTCCATCGTCATCTGTCCGAGTCGTAACTCGTAAAATCCTTTCGTCTTCCTTTCATAATAACTTTCAGAAAGGTATTGTTTCTTGAAATACTTCTTAAAGTCGGACCATTCCAACTGTTTCTCCTTTAGGCACTTGGCCAATTTCAGGTCCTGCCACCAAATGTTGGCCTTCCCCTTCAGATTGTAGATGGCCATTCTAACCTTCATGTTGCTGGAATAGTTGTAGATCTGGAAGTATTTTTTGATGTCCAAAAACCATGCCTCAACTTCTTCTCTTGTCCTGGATTCTCCATCAAAGGTAGCTGGTTTAATATTTTTAAATTCTCCTTCAAGGTGGTCTATTTGTTTTCTTTTTCTATCTGGTATAGTTTTGTCTTCAGCTGAAGGTGTCCCTTCAGACGAACTGTCTCCTTTTTATGTTTCCGCACCAGAATTCTTGGAGGCCCTTTTGCTGACCTCCTCGTCATGGTTATCATCTTTTGGGATTTTCTTGGTTACTATACTACGTAGCAAGACTTCATTTATCTCTTGCTGTTCATGTTGTTCTTTCTTCAATTTTTCATTGTCGGCCTTGAAAACCTGCAGTTCAACAATAAGATTCCTCATTGTTTCCAACACCTCTGTGGGTGAGCTTCCATCACTGTTCTGTCTTGGATCTTCAGGAGGTCCTTGCTGTGGATTCCCTTCCATCCTAATTTTTGCACCTTCTTGAGCTGCCATAATCAACACAAAACGGAAAGGATTTTTGTTTGTAACCACAAGATTTATTAGTTTTTTCATAAATCAGAATACATACTAAGAAATTAATGTGGCCCTGTTCAGGCCCAGTGTTGTAAATTTTGCTCTGATACCATATGTAATGTACCTCAAATTCACCATNAAAAAAAAAAAAAAAAAAAAAACCTATGACATAATTCAATTCCATTTAAGCTTATAATTTAAGAGAAGGTAAGATTCATTTCTATCCATAAAGACATTATTACGCCAATCTAGTTTACTTCGAACAGAAAAACTTATGTGGATAAATTCTCCCATAATTCTATCACTTCCCTTAACTCTCAAACTACTCCAGACTCGTCAAGTCCCGAAAGCATCGGGACCGTCCGATTTGGAGGACAGGTGTCAAAGATCCAAGCCCATTAGGGATTTGGACACTAGGGAAATCGGGAGTGAAGACTCACCCAAATTCTCGAAAGGAGAAAGCTAGGATTAGATCGCGACCATTGATCATCCCATAAAGATCACAACTTTTGATCGTGATTAAAGGTCGCAGCTGTCCATCGAAGGGACACGTGGCTGACGGTCAGCATTTCGGCACCCGAGAAACCAAAGGGCAAGACCCCTCGTTTTCGTAAGTCGAAAAATTCCAGTATACGAAACCCCGAATCAGTTTAGTGTGAAATAGGTTTCGGTGTTTGAGCACCCGGGAAACCAAAGGGAAAGACCCCTTGTCTCCGCAAGTCGTGAAATCCCGGTACGTGAAACCCCGAATCAGTTTAGTGTGAAATAGGTTTTGGCGTTTCGGCACCCGGAAAACCAAAGGGCAAGACCCCTCGTCTCCGCAAGTAGTGAAATGCCGGTACGTGAAACCCCGAATCGATTTAGCATGAAATAGGTTTCGGTGATTCGGCACCCGGGAAACCAAAGGGCAAGACCCCTCGTCTCCGCAAGTCGTAAAATCTCGGTACGCAAAACCCCGACGCGCTCTGTGGATGAGCCCTAAGTCACGGGACAGGGTCATGTGGTAGAAAGGATGCTAAGAGGTGATCTAGAACCATTAATCCCTTTTCGGCATTTCGGGACCCGGGAGTTCGAAGGAAAAGAAGGTGCAGGAGTCTCGAAACCCCGAAACGCGAAAGGTGTATGTGTTGGTTCAAAACAAAGGAGAGCAGGGTTATTGTTTAAGAGCTATAAAATCTTTTGGGGTGGCAAAAAAAAACAAACAGTCATTCTTGCCGAGTAATGGGTCTGTAATTGAATGACTTCTCAAATGGAATTCAACCATCATCATGGATAGTTATTTTGACTCGATTCCTTCCTTGGATATTATTTCGATTTGCATATTGCTTATCTTTTGTCGTTACGAATTCCATAAATTTTACTAAGGTTTAGTTAGAATGTTGTTCTCTACTGTATTTCCATATTTGTTGTCTGTACAGTCTAAGTTTTTATGCATTGTAAGGAATCTATTCATTTCCAAAGGCCCACATCTTTTGAATCACCTCTCAACAAAAGAAAATGGGCTCTAGAATATTAAACTATTGTACAGGTATCAAGCAAGATACAAATATATGCATATAATCCTATTAAATGTGTATCCTGGTCATGCATCGATACTTTAGTAATGTTATTACTTTGTATAGCTCATTACAGAAATATACGACTACTCAGTCATTGTCGTTCATGTTTAAACATTGCAATTTCTTAGATCATTATCATCATCTAAGGGAATCTATACAGAGAAATAAAAAAAAGGGAGTCTGAGATTGTCAAAGTAATCAGTTCTGCACATTTAATTATGCTTTTAATTGCAAGGTTGATATTTTGGCATTTGGGACTTGCTTGTTACATATGTGTGGAGTTCCTTTGCTCTACTAAACCCTGAAACCCCGAAGTGTTGGGCCCACAGTCTTTTCTCATTTCGCAATTCCGACATTTCTTATTTCATTTTGTTTGTGCGTCAGGTGTTCGTAAACCCCGAAACCCCAAAGTGTTGGGCCCACAACCTTTTCTCATTTCGCAATTCGGCATTTATTATTTCATTTTGTTGGTGCATAAGGTGTTCGTAAACCCCAAAACCCTGAAGTGTTGGTCCCACAACCTTTTCTCATTTCGCAATTCGACATTTCTTATTTCATTTTGTTGGCGCGTAAGGTGTTCGTAAACCCCGAAATCCCGAACCCCGAAACCCCGAAGTGTTGGGCCCACAGCCTTTTCTCATTTTGCAATTCGGCATTTCTTATTTCTTTTTATTGTCGCATAAGTTGTTCATAAACCCCGAAACCCCGAAGTGTTGGGCCATAGTCTTTTCGCATTTCGCGATTCAGCAAACAGCGTGGTCTTTTGTTTTTGTGTTCGGCATTTGTAATCGTTGAAATCCGATTGACCTCTACTTTTCACACCATTTTGTTCTCTACAGTTTATGCCATTAAACAATAGTCTAAGTTATACTATCGGTAAGGGTCCTGAATAAATGTCTCTGAACCCTTATGCTTACGGAGCATTACACTTCTGTAATGCCTTATACTAGGGCAACGAACTTCTAAATTTTTATTGAATATTATGACAACAGGTCTCTGCGTGGGTTTTTCTGTTTCATTTATTAAATTTATTTTAATGTAGTCTGTACGCAGTACTAATTGCACTGGTATCAACATACCTTCTGTATATATATATATATATATATATATATATATATATATATATAAGTACTATATGTACAGGCTTCTTTCAATTCAATTATTCAAAGATAGATCTACTAGAACTTCAATTATAGAAGTAAACATATGCCTATAAATAGATCTATACCTTTCAAGCTCATCTATACATAGACAATCCTACCTAGAATTTTGATTTCAGAGTTAAATATGCTCGTGTAGGTGGATTTGTTCTTTCAAGTTCATTTGTAGATAGTTTTGTCTAGCGTTTTGTTTCAGGAGGAACCATTCCCAGGATTTAGTCTTTGATCATAAACTTCTTACAACGAACAGATGTCATCCATGGAAATTATTTCAACTTAGCACAATTAGATGCATAATATCAGATACATGAATCATTCAAACAAAGAAGGAGAAGATTTACATATCTGAACCAATTCGCGAGAAGACAAAAGGAACAACCACGTTCCTCCCAACCGTAGAATAGGGCAGCCAAAACCACTTGCCCGATTCACTCCCTATCCTAACCATGAATTCATGAGGGAAAACTTGGAAACTCCTCCTCAACAATGTCCTTCAATTCCAGTAGATTCCTCTTGCCTCACACTCATTCGGTAGTGCTCATAACAACAAGGAAAAAGAAAAAAAAATCAATAGTCTCTTTCCCCAGCATACTTGGCAGCGTCCTACCTCCTCACATATGCTATTTATCAATTTTTCCCAGGTCTTTTTCCCTCCCTTGGGGATTTTTGCAGCTTTCTAAATCCCTGATTTTTAGGGGTTGCTAATGGCCAAATCTCTGATTTTCCACTTGTAATAATCAGCCCAGAGGTAGTTCCAACATGTTCCCCACTCATGGAGTCATGGTCAACTGATTTTAACATGGTTGTTCCATTTGTCCTCCTGCAATTAATATAAATATTCTATTTTTATACAAGTGTCATAGTCAAATAGTTAGTTGAGTCAAATCAGATCTCTTCCCAACAGTCATAATAATTAATTACAAATATCAAATTCGAAATTCAGAATTGCCATAAATGGCAAAAATTTTCCAAATTCAAATTTACTAAAAATGGAATAAATTTCCAGCAATTTAAATTTCAAAAAATATTTTATTTTGGGGGATGTCACAATATGCTAATGAAAGAGCCACTTTGGAAGCCAGGAAAAGTGTTGGGAAGGCCTTCATTACAACATTTAGGTCTGGGGATGTGATGGGATTCTTACTTGTTGCTAATGGGATTTTGGTCTTGTACATCACCATTAACATTTTCAAGCTCTATTATGGAGATGATTGGGAAGGCCTCTTTGAAGCCATTACCAGTTATGGTCTTGGTGGGTATTCAGTTTCTCTTTTCGGAAGAGTTGGTGGATGAATTTACACTAAATTTGTTGATGTTGGTGTTGATCGTGTTGGGAAGATTGAGCAAAACATTCCCGAATAGAGGTCAAGGTCAGTGGTATTTGATAGGCTTATGATATGGTATCATGCATTGTTTAATAGGCTTATGGTATGATATCATCAACCTTTTTCACTAGGGAAACAATCAGATAAAAGTGGCTTCCAAACTATTGTTAGGACTTTCATTTTGGTGAATAATGTTATGCTTCAATGTTCATATTAGTACTATGGTTTCTAGTTGTGTTCAACTATTTATTGGTTATTCATGGATATAACAACATTTTGTTTTTCCCAGTGGTAGGGTACACAGTTCCATGCTTGTTATTTCAAGCATGGCATAATTGTTTTGAAACTTTAATATATTTCTCTCTAGAGAGAGGAAGGCATATGTTGTTTTCTTTGAATGATGGAAACGGATATGGTAGCGTATTCTCTGTGTGGTCTTTCTTTTTGGGTTTGATAGTTTATGGAACTGAATTTTTTCTCTTCAAGATTTATGGTTCAAAATACATTTTTGTGATTTTAGGTCCAAACTATTATAATATAATGGATGTGATCATAAATGGTATTCCACATCCTTTTCTCCTATGGAGGAGAGACTCTAGAAGTTTCTCCCAACGGGGCAAGGTGCTAGGGTTTCACAATGCTAGGTTAAAAGGATGTTTTTTTGGTTCTCGAAAGAAATCCCACGAGATATGGAAAATGAGAATTTAGCAAAAAAATGGTAGAATATTCTTTTGATAGAAAATGACAAATTATGTTAGTTGCAATTGTGAATATTCAGATTTTCTTTAATTTATTTTTAATTATTTGAGATTCGTGCTCTTCAGAATCCTCGAGAGAGATTAACAAGCAAGTTATCCCTTTTCCCTTGGGATTTTTTATTTTTATTTTTCTTTCAATTTATAAGGTGTCTTTGAATGTAATATCACTTGTTACAATTGCTTTCTTGGAAAACTAATATTCAATAAACTATGGTTTGCAGAAATCTATCAAAGAGGAGGAAAAGATGCCTTCAATCATCAAGATCGCTTAGGGTTTCTCTTCTAGGGGATTGGATCATTGATGGTGCTCAAGAGTTGGCTCAAAGGGAACTATGCGTCGAAACCCCACATATCCAAGCATCTTCTAGGTTGAATGGTTGAAACCCCACATATCCAAGCATCTACTAGGTTTAATGGTCGAAACCCCACATATCCACATATGCAAGTTTTTTTCGTTGTGATCAAATGTTTTCTATACAACGCCTATTGCTTGGCCAAACTGCATACACATGCAAAGTTGAATATATACTAACATGTACACAATGTAAGATGTGAAATACTGTGACATCTGGTAGTGTCTATTATATTTAATGGTGCATATTGCTTGCTCGCAGTACATCCTACTTGGAGAGTATTTTGTTACCCACAATACATACTACTTGCATAATTGAGATGTCAAATTGAGGGGACAGGCTGAGGGTGGGGAAAGGTAGACAAGGTGGATGTTGGTTGTACTATCGAACTTTAACGTGTAGCCAAAATGTACACTCTTACAAGCTTATGGCTTGATTGGAATCATGTCACAATGGCTCTGCATGGATTTACATTTGGAGGTTGAAATTATTCAATGCACTTACACATGTGGGACCATGGTTCCTCTTTTTTTGTCTTTTTTCATTGAGAAAGTTTGGTGTTGGCTTACTTTTTAAATTCGAAAATACAAATCATCTTTCACAAAAAAAATTGGAATTTAACTTCGAAAACAACCATGCATTTATGTCAGCTAGCCAATGCATTTGGGCTTGTACGACCTAATTATTTATGCAGTTAATAAGCCACAACTATTGTTTTTGTCTTGGAGCCTCATGTCCCTACTCTTATTCTGCACAGAAATGGAGTTTTTGGTTCACCCCCTTCCTCGAAGAACACAACTTCATCTATGCATTGAATGGGAATTATTATTGGACCTAGCAAGAGAAAATTATGCTGAGAAATGGAGCAGTAACAAGAATCAATAGACTGGGACATGACCTTCGATGAATTCTCCATGCGACGTAGGAGCCATTTCCTCAATGCTCTCGAGGTCTCATTTTATCCTCCTCTCATATTCCAACCCCTTTCTTCAATCCTTTCATTGATGCTAATAATTACCTTTATTTTCTTCCATGTCTTTATGTTGGTCATTGCAGGATCTCAAAATTTAAGACCACATCTGTATTTTGCGACAGACTATTGTGAGAAGTCCTACTTACACAATCAAGAACATGAAACAAAACATGCATTTTTAAGTTTGAACTTGCCTTCAAATGTAATTTGTAGCAAGATTTAGCCCTTGTATGTTTGTTTAATTTTGAAGATATGTTCTAGCACCTTTTTCCCATATGTCATTATCTTATTTAAACTTACAGCCTAAGTTCTAACCCCATTTCTGTTTTTTTTTTAAATGATAAATTGCATTCCATTTTTCTTTCAATGTAAATTTAAAGTACAATCTCAGTTTCATTTTATTTTTTGCATTATTGCTAGATATGAAAGATTTTTCAATAAAAATTTATAGTATAGTCCCATTTTTTTTTGAATTATTACTGCATATGACTCTGTCAAACTCAGTCAGGTTTTTCTAAATTATTATTATTATTTTTTCAAATTTAACTTTTTTGACATGCACTTAAACTCCTTGTAAACGTCAGCTTTACATGCCCAAAAGAATGCAATAGCACAGTTGTCAGCTTTAACATATCCAAATTATCATGTAGCCAGTGTTGCTACCTTAACATGACACATTAACGTGATGTAGACCTCAAACAAATTTAGTTAATCACATTATCACACAGAATGCATCTGCCAAGTTTTGAACCTAGGTCATCATTGCAGCGAGTGTACCAACTTGTCTTTAGACCACATCCAAGCTGACTTAATTATTCCCATGCTATTAGTCTATCTTATTTTGTGGAGAAATATTTTTCTATTTTGGAGATTAGTTGGTTGCACAAAAGACTGCAGTAGCACAGTTTCCATGTTTAATATCTCCACATTATTATGGAGCCAATGTTGCTACCTTAACATGACACATTAATGTGATCCAGACCTCGAGCGGATTCATTCAATTGCATTGTCACACAGAATGCATCTTTTAGGTTTTGAACCTGGGTCATCATTGCATCAAGTGTACCAACATGTATTTAGACCACAACCAAACTGACTTAAAATTATTCCCATGTTATTAGTCCAGCTTAGTTTGTGGAGAAATATTTTGATATTTTGCAGCTTAATTGGTTGTACTTTTTTGCAAAGTAGCTATACCACCATGTTGGTTCTTGATATCATCTACTTTAACATCTAAGTGGTGTCCTTTGTTCAAACTACAAGTTTAGCTAAAAAAGAAAGTATATGGCTTCTTAGTCATCCTTGAGGCCTAATTTGAACAAAAATCACCCTCATCCTTCGGTTACTCGAAACACATTAACTCAATTTGATTTTGTCCAACAAAAGTTTGGAGACTTTGCTACTTGAATTTCACTTTAAAGATGTTTTTCATGAACTATATAGATTTTGGTGTCAGATGTTTTCTAATTGCCCGAACCATAGTTCACAATCAATTTTTCCAAGAGCATGATATTCATGGTCATGTTCTCTTTTGGTTTACCATTTTCTAGTATTGAAGAATAACAGCATAATAATGGTGAAAGTAAGGATGAGGTTTTGGATATCTTTGATCAGTGCAGTACTTTGATGGATATGATTCAACTCAAGTGATTTTGTATCATGGATTCCTATAGTCTATACTTAATATGGCCCCAAAGGTATTTAGCATAATCATGTGTGTGTTTGAAGTGATCCATTCAATTAATATTACTCTTTGTGTGTGTTAAGTATTAGTTTATGTGTGCAGGGATGATGAGGCTTCAATTATACTTGCAATATGGAATGCATTGGCCAATGATTATATTTTGGAGTTGTTTCCACCACTAAAACAATGTTTTTCTCACCCCAAATGATATATCTCTTTCCTCTTGAGGACCATAACAAGGTGATTAAATCATATACCTCATCATGGCCTTTTGGGACTCTTAATAAATCTGTAGTTGGTATGGTTGTTATTTTCACATTGGCATCACACCATGTTGTGTCCTTTATTTTCCAAGGAGATGAGTTCTTCATGAGTAAAAAGGTAACCATACTTTTTATACTCAATTCTTCTTGGAAACCAAACCATCAAGGGAAATTGTATAATTGTTTCAGTATAATGTTTTGGATTGCTTTGAAGAGCAAAGAAATTTCATAAGTGAGCCTAAAATTAATTTTTATTTTTAGTTAATGTTGTCCACAGAATAGAATAACTCGAGACAACCACAAGCCACCTCAAAGGGTCATGGCATGTTCTCACATTTTTCATCAGATTCAAATTTCAACATTCATGGCAATTATTGAAAAGGATTATAAATTAAAACTTTTTATATTTGTTCCACACTAGGGACTAAGAAAATTAATCAAGATGAGTCTTATATAGATCTCCATGCTATATTATTAGAGATGGCTCTTTCAAGGCTCTGTAGGTGTATCTTTATCATTGTGGTGATGAGGATCTATTTCTGGAAAACATAGAAAGAATAACAAGTGGAATTTAGGCCAAATCTTAAGCATTGATTTGTAAAGTCCATAAGGAGAATGTAGAGAGAATCAAAAGGGCTACCCAATTCTTGGGAAAAGGTAGAACAACTAGCAGTGTAACAAGCCTGCCTATTTTCTTGGCAATCAGTTTCACTAGATGCTTGATCTTTTAATTCTCTTCAACCACCTGAAAGCCAAGGGATCCTTCAGTTTATTTTTAGAATCCAATTGCACAAAAAGAGGCAAAATCCTAGCATTCAATAAAAGTATAGAAAGGCAGCAATGTGGACTTTCAAAAGGTAATAATAGTACGCATCCCATTGTAGTTTAATAAAATAAAACTTTCGTTTCCAACATATATACTATGTATTTTGTTCATCGTTCCCTTCCCCCACTTTGGGGGTATGCTAATTTGATTTTCTTCTTTGTTGATAAAGTTTTGTATATTTATGCATATGTTTAATTTTTCGTAAATCCTAAGTTTAGATATATATTTTTCTTAAGTTAGATATTATTTATATTAATATAGCATAAAAAATTTATGGAAATCAAGACCACTACTATTTATATTAATATAACATAAAAAATTTAAGGAAATTAGGATCATTAAAATATTGATGATTTTGCTTCATCTCACGATTGATAGTAGAATGTGATAATTGGAAGTATATGTCTATACTTTGCTACTGAAGATGAAATAAAAAGTTGTATAATATCATATTAAAGTCCATGACAGTGCATGTCTCTAAGCTTGCCATGGTGTGCGCATCCATCTAGGTTTCATGGTCTTCATCCAACAAAATCGAGTTTGATAGTGTCCCTTCAGAATTTGAAAATTGTCTACATAGTTATCCACAATAATCTCAATATTGAAAATTTATCTATTAAGGGTATCGAATTTTATTTCCATGGCATTTAACTTGTGCATCATATCTTGGTATTGGCTCCCTTTCTCCTCTGCTATTTGAACATTAAAGGCTTTGATGAGCTAGTGTAACTCTGTTAGCTTTAATATCTTAGTATCACATGTTCTAGAGTACCTTGGATTAGGGATTTGGCCTTCAAAATTTGCTTCTACCTGTTCTTTGGACATTTTTTTGTGTTATGGTTGCTTCCTTTTTTTCGTACCCTCTTTGATTTTTACTGAGAATTGGTTGTGGAAGTCCTCTACTACCCTTTCGTCATCTATTTGGTCACGGTTCATGCATTTATGTGTTTGGGTGTATTGAGGATGCTTGCTAGTGGTTGTGTTGCCTCTGGCAAGCCCGCTTTTGCTACTTTTAGGGACATGGACTTTGTTTCCATGTTGCATGGTTGGAGGATTGAACCAAACAAGATAGGGTGGTGGCCACCTGAATGATAAGGGAGATGTCAACCACATTGTGGGGTGTTCCAAATGAGCACACCAATAAATTTTTAGGCTCTGTGAGGGGGTTTTCATTATGGCTAGGAGGGATTACACAAGCTAGAGATAGAGCTTCCAACTAATCTATCGGGGTAGAGGAATGAGGTAGAAGTTAACAAAGGCACAAGTCACTATAGATCCAGATATTAGTAAACCCCATGAACTAGGCATTATAGGATATAAATTGATGTTTGAATTGGGAAGGGAATACATAGATAAATCCAACAAACTGAACAGGGTGATGGGATGCTTCCATCATTCAAAATTATTAATTATCCCATTCATTATGTAATTTCCCTCATTCCAATAATAATAGACTAAGCTAATCAAATAAACCAAATGCAACCAGAGACATAATGCCAAGAAGGAAAGATTGGGATGATAAACAACCATGTTCAACCTAGATTGAGTGCCTTGTGCCTTGAACCACAACCACTTCCCTCATTTCATTCATGGTGTCTTTCCCACTTGGGTTTAAACTATTATAAACCTATATTATCCATAATTGCATGGCCTCATCAACCTAAGCCCATAATAGATCAAAATGTTACATCAAATCATAATATATAAAACTGTGCAGTGTCATAATTAATAGTCTCATCAACCCTCTCCATATGAAATTACTTCTAAAAGAAATTCACTATCATCTTTATTCAATGCAAAAAAAACTGATTTTATACAATGTAAAAATTTGGCCTATTTAATTATTGTTATTTAAAATGTACATTCTAAACAACATAAATTTGGGTGACATTTCTAAAACACAATATCTAAACCGCTATTCTATTTTACGATTATGAAAACATTTCACCCTCTATCTTACAATTAAAATCGATAAGATAATATTAACAAGTAAAAGAATTAATGTGTAAATGAACACTTAAAGTTTCTTTTTTTTTTGTAAATAAAAAGATTGAATTCCTCAAAAATTTGATGTAATCATACATAACAAAGCCATGTCTAGAGGTTTGCCAATTGTTTCGCCCGACAAGTGGAAACCAGAACAGATGGCAACCTTTTGTTCCAATTTTATCATGACAAAAAAACCACCACTTGTTCCTCCAAACATTTGGAAACTGGAACAGGTAACAAGGGAATGTAGTGTCTGAATTATCTAAACATGTAGAGAGAATCCTGAATAGGAGTATGGAAAATACACTGTATCTTTGCAAAAAAAAGTGCGTAGAGTTGAAAGGAAAGGAATAAGCATCAAAAGAACTAGTGAAATCTGTGCCAGCCTGAGTTCAACCATGAGGAGTGAAGACGTACAATTGTGCACAGTTCGGGCACCATTGTTGGTTGTGTGAGCTCGAGATCACTCCATACAAATGTTGAGTCAGTTTTTGAGCAAGGTATGTCTGTGAAATTGTTCCTACATATCCTTGCGCATCTCGAAGATGAGCTCCAGGTGTTTTGGCACAAGGTGGCAAGTGGAGTGTGGGTCTCGGTCCAGAGTTGAGGAGGGTGGTGGAGGCTCTATTGGTAAATTGGTCGATGAAATCTCTTCCTCAATTATGAAAGTCGCCCAGTCTGAGGCGCATGTTGCAGCAAGGAAAGAGTGACTAGTGCTAGGTGGGTCATGGGGGTCTGGGACTGTGTAGAGGAGGGAGTTCGGCAGAACCATAATTGGCTCTTCCGAAATCTCCTCCTTTACAATGGCCATTGGAGGCATATTTTGCTCCCCATCTTGGAAAATCAGAGAGGTTGAAGAAGCCTAGGAGAGCCTATGAATTTGACGTTTCCTGGCAGCATAGATATACTAGGAATGCCCTCTCTTAGGCTTACCACACTCTCGTGGCATGGCAGTGAGGAAAAACATAAGAATGACAGGAGCAAATCCACAATCCAATAGTTGAACTAAGTGGGGAGAATGATAGGAGAAAATCCAAAATGCAATAGTTGAATTGAGTGGGAGGAACCATAACACACCCAGAGAAAGTGGAAGAGCACCAAGGGAGATGAAATTACCTTACGCATGTCTCTCGTACCCATCGTCATCCACTAGCCATGCCACACTTAAGGAACCATTAAACCTATGTGGGGGAGATGTTGAACCTCCTATGAACTGCCTTGAATGATACCCTCCATAGGAGAAATGGGCGTGAGGGTGGCGGTAGGCTCCTTTAATACTAGGATCTGCATGCTATCGACATGGCACCCCATTCAGGGAAATGAACACTTAAATTTATTGAATATGATGTTTTTAACTGTGAGCAAAAAAAAATTACTTGTATTCAATAATTAATGGACAACATTAGATAAATTTTTAATTACATGGTATAGCCATATAACTCGTGGTCAATTCCTTTGATGCAAATGATTTGGGACTCATACTTAAGAAAATGAGCATAAATTTGGGTGACATTTCTAAAACACAATATCTAAACCGTTATTCTATTTTACGGTTATGAAAACATTTCACCCTCTATCTTACCATTAAAAATGATAAGATACTATTAACAAGTAATAATTAATTTGTAAATGAACACTTAGAGTTATTGAGATGATGTTTTGAATTGTGCACAAACAAGACTTAATTGTATTCAATAATTAATGGATAACATTAGATAAATGTTTAATTACATGGTATAGCTATATAACTCGTGGTCAAGTCCTTTGATGTAAATAATTTTGGACTCATACTTATTAAAATGAACATAATGAAATATGCTAAGATGTTTTAGATGCTTGATAACGTGCAGCTCGAGACACACTAAAGTTTAGCCAAAGTTACAATGAGCACATTAGGAAGTTGCTCAATGTCGTTGACACACTATGAAATGGTTGAAGAGTTACCATCGATGTCATGGCCCATTGATTTGTAAATATATCAACATCATTATCATATGTGTTGCAATACAATACATCAATTTCATTTGACTGCATTTTTTCTCTTACAAAATGATAGTATGTCACAATATGCTTTGACCTAGCATGATACACTAGATTTTTTTCCAGCTTGATGGAAATTTGGTTATCACATTTGATGATTGTTGGTACTTTTTTCTTTTCTCCAATATCTTCAAGTATCATCCTTAGCCAAATTGCTTCACAGGTGGCATTGCATAACGCTTTGTACCCATATTTAGTGGATGCCAAAGAAATAGTTGGTTGTTTCTTATTGCTCTAGGGCACAATCCTTGATTCAATATCGAATGCATATCATGTAGTAGACTTCATTTCATTTGGATCTCCTTCCCAATTAGATTTTGAGAAACATGTCAAATCAACATCAAAATCATTAGTATATTCAATACCAAAATGAATAGTCAATTTCAAATATTGAAGGACTCTCTTAGCATCTTTCCAGTGATTTTATTAGGCTTAGCCATAAATTGGCTAAGAATGATAACTAAATATGAAATATGTGTCCTGGTTGTGGTGAGATAATTTAAACTTCCCACCAATTGTATATACAAAGTACCATCCACCTCTTTTGTGTCATCATTATTGTTGAGCTTAACATTATGTTTTAATGGAGTAGATATTGGTTTACATGTGTTCATATTAAACCTATTTATTACCTCCTTCGTATATTTAAATTGTGTGATTAAGGTCTTTCCATTGTCACTCCATACCTCAAGGACTAAACAATAATGTAATTGTCCAAGATCCTTCATCTCAAATTCCTATGACAACTTTCTTTTGATCTCTTCAATCAATCCAATAGAACTTCTTGTTATGGTAAGATCACCCACATATAAATAAATAAAAGAAATTTGACCATTTCCATCTTTCTTGATATAGAGATTGGATCACTTTTACTTTTTATAAAACCTTGTTGAAAGAAGAATGTATTAATTTTCTCATACCAATACAGAGGTGCTTGTTTAATTCCATATAAATATTTCTTCAATTGGCATAAAAGATGTTCTTGACCTTGCTTTACAAACCCATCTGGTTGAACAAGATAAACCTCTTCTTTTAATTCTCCATCCAGAAATGATGACTTGACATCTAACTGATACAACTTCCAATTATACTTGGTATCCAATGCAATCATTAATCTAATGGTATTCATTTTTTCTACAGGTGCAAAAGTGTCTTCATAGTCTCTCCCTTCTTTCCATGAATAACTCTTGGAAACCAATCTAGATTTGTATTTGTCTATACTACCATCAACGTTAAATTTATATTTGAGAAACCATTTTGATCCTATGGGGGTTTTTTTCTCAGACAATTTTGTCAATTCCCATATTTCATTTTTAATTATAAAATCATATTCTTCCTTCATGGCATCCATCCATTCTTTATGGTATTTATCTTGCTCATAATTGAAAGGCTCTACCACATTCATAACTTGAGTTATTAAGGCATATTCTTTATACCTAACAGGGATATTAGATTGTCTTTTTGTCCTCCTTAGTTCTTCACTTCTTTGTGGATTTTTTTCACCTCTTCTAGGCATGCTCTAGCTACTTGTAGAGTATTCGATGTTTGGAGCTTCACCTTGGACTTGTTCATCTTCTTCTTTAGCACTTTCCTCATTTTCTTTAGGTAGTTTCCATACATCATAAACATCTTCTTTTTGTACTTCATTTGCATTTTCATGAAACAACATATCTCTACTTGCAAACACCTTATGAGTGTTAGGATCAAACATTTTATAAGCTTTATGATTTGCACAATAACCAATAAATATACATTTAATTTCTTTTGCATCAAGCTTTCTTCTATCTTCTTTTGAAATATGAGAAAATGTTTTTCTCCCAATTATTCTCAAGTGACTAACTTCACGCTTATATCCATAAAAAGATTGAAAATGTGTTTTGAGCTCTAAAAGTTTTGTAGGACTCCTATGTTTTAGATACATAGCAATACTTATTTCTTTATCCCAAAAACCATTAGAAATATTTTTACCTTTTATCATACTGCGAGCACATTCAACCAAGGTTTTGTTTTTCCTCTCAGCTACTCCATTTTGTTGAGGAGTATGTGGCATTGTAAATTGTTTTTGAATCCCATTGTTTTTGCAATAAATGATGAATGCCTGTAATGTGTACTCTCCTCCTTCATCTAACTTGAGAATCTTGATGTTCCTTCTTGTTTTATTTTCAACCATATTCTTGAATTCTTTAAAATTTCAAAGACATTACTTTTATTTCTCATAAAATATATCCAAGTGTATATTGTCCTATAATCAATGAAGATAATGAAATAATATGCTCCTCCAAGAGATCTAGTTTGCATGGGTCCACAAACATCAGTGTGCACTAGGTCAAGACTTTTTCGTTTTCTTTTATCTATATGTGTACAAAAATCTCCTCTATGTTGTTTGCCTAATGTGCATCCTTCACATTCAACATGTTCACTCTTAAGCATTAGAAGACCCTCTACCATTTATTTCTTCTGAAGCAACATAATATCACTATGGTTTAGGTGTCCATACCTTTGATGACATAAATATTCCATTGACATAGTTGTGGATGACAATGCTTGATAATATCTCCTTGTAACATCAATCTTATACAATCCTCCAACTCTGGATCCTCTTGCAATGACTTCTTATTGATCATGTATGTCCTTCACAACACATTGTGACTTAACAAATTCAACTTTTAGATACTGATCTCCAATGGTGGATACTGAAATTAAATTATTTTTTATACCTGGAACATACATTACATTATGCATTTGTTTCACCTCACCATTAGGTAATGTCACAAATACATCTCCATACCCTTTTATTTCATGTGATCTATCATCTCCTAGATAGATATGAGAACCATTACTATTTTCATGATATGTATCAAACCAATTCCTATTACATGACATATGAATTGAAGCACCAAAATCAATAAATCGGGCATTATCATCAGTGTCTGCTGATAAAGTAGAATGAGAAACAAACGACTTGAGGTTTTTGAAATCATCACATACTTTGGCACCTTTATCAACAAAATTTCCTCAATATTTGTTATATTTGGATTCATTAAACTTCCTCCTCCTAAAATATTTATCATAATGTCCAAACTTACCACAGTAGAAGCATCCTTCATTCCTCTTCTCATTTTTGTTTGTGCTTGGTGGCGTCCTTCCATGATCTGGTTTTGTATGTGGCTTGTTTTCTTTATTTCTCCTCCATGGGTTTCCTTTGTAGCGTTGTTTCCCTTACGCCATCAATTCCATATCTGAATTGTGAAATCTTCTATTGAGATTATTTATGTGTTCCTCCTCTTGCAGAAGAATACCTATCAATTCATCAAAAGTAGGGGCATTTTCTCTATCTCCAAGACCAATGATGAACATTTGATATTCATCCAAAATGTTATTTAACATGATAGTGACCAAGTCAATACTATAAATCTTCTCACCAATATATCCTAGCTTATCTTTCAGTTCTTTGATTCTAGAAAGGAAATTACTGATATTTTCATTTTCCTCCATCTTAATTTAAAGAAGCTTACTCTTCAAAAAAAAAACATGGTTTGTGTTCGTCATCTCATACAAACCTTTAAGTGTCTCCCAAGTTTCATGGGATTTTTTACATTCCTTGATGTGTGGGATGATATTTTCCTTGACAGACATCCTCAAGAGCACCTTCGCTTTGGTCTCTTGTCGCTCCCAATCCTGAACTGAGGCTATAGGGTCAACTAGTTTTGCTTCATCTCCACATGTCTTCGGTCAATCATTGTAGCCTTCCATCAATGTCTGCAACTTAAAGTTATGGCTGGCATAATTTTCCCCATCTAAATTATTTGATTCATTTATATATGAATCTGCCATAATATTTTCCATTTTTGAAAACACTAAAATCTCTACAAAATGACTTATAGACTCTAGAACCCAAAAAAACTCTATAATAATCAATTATCCAAATTCTGAAGAGCCCAAATCACAATATTTTATATAACATTACCTCTTTCTAAAGTGAACTTTGTCGTAATCCATACAAATAAACACCCTCTCAAATAAATATCATATTATCACAACCATTCAGGACTTCAAATGTAGTGTTAGTTCAATTTTATTATTATTATTATTACATTCACCTCACACACAAAAACGCTTTTCCCATGTCACCTTTAACTCATGATTTATGTTCTTTACACAATATAAAATCACCTTTCACCAATTCATCCAAGGTTACCCCAACTATAAAAGACAAAAAGACACCTTTTATTGAAATCAAACCAAAATTATCGGGCATAAAAGACAATATTTATACCTTCACTGCCTCTTTCAAATAATTTGTGAAAGCAGCCTCAATCACCTCTATTCGCGGCTGACATGTGGACTTCTCTACCAAGCATCTTCTCTATAGATATCTGGCTTGACCCTCTCTGGATTCGACCTCAAATGTTGGTCGGCCCCTCACTTCAGCTAACAGTAAAACACAAACAACAAAACACTTAACACAACGGATGATGGATTTATGGGCTACTCTGTGCAGATCTGGACACGCTTCTGCACCAGACGCCTATTTTTCTCCTTTATGCAGGCCTTTTTCTTGGCAGCGGACCTCCTCCAAGAAGCAATTTTCCCAAATTTCAGTGGACAACAATTGCACAACTACTCCACCCTTAGGTTTAACAACAAGAAGTTTTTTTTGACACTTTCCCTCATGCTAGGACAATCAACGTTCAAATGCAGTGACTATTCTTTGTTGTTCTCCTTTGCAACGATTCTCCTTTTTGCTGCAGCGAATCTGCTCCATAAATTTTCCTATCAGTTTATTGGCATATGACATACTCTTCTAGCATCTTATTGACTACAAACAACAGTCGCCCCTCACAGTTCTCACAACACACATGGCCCTCAGCACTTACAACACGCACAACACTCAGCAAGCAGACTCCTCTTATTACACTCGAACCTCATAGATCTCACAAGGCACTCACATATTTCAAAGCCCTCACTCAGCTCTGATACCAAATCAAAGAGCTTACACAAACACACAACAAACAGAGACATGAGGGAACATGCAAGAAAACTTAAAACTTGGACTTCTCTACCAAGCAGCTTCTCTATAGATATTTGGCTTGACCCTCTCTAGATTCGCCCTCAAATGTTGGTCAGCCCCTCACTTTAGCTAATAGTAAAACACAAACAGAAAGACACTTAACACAATGGATGATGGATTTATGGGCTCCTATGCACAGATCTGGACGCACTTCTGCTCCAGATGCCTACTTTTCTCCTTTATGCGGGCCTTTTTCTTGGCAGTGGACCTCCTCCGAGAATAAATTTTCCCAAATTTCAGTGGACAACAATTTCACAGCTCCTCCACCCTCAGGTTTAACAAGAAGAAGTTTTGTTGACACTCACCCTCATGCTAGGACAGTCAACGTTCAAATGCAGCGATAATTCTTTGTTGTTCTCCTTTGTAGTGATTCTCCTTTTTGTTGCAGCGAATCTTCTCCATGAATTGTCATATCAGTTGATTGGCATAGGACAAACTCTTCTAGTAGCTTATTGACTACAGACAACAGTCGCCCCTCACAGTTCTCACAACACACACGGCCCTCAGCACTTACAACACACACAACACTCAGCAAGCAAACTCCTCTACATACACTCGAACCTCATAGCTCTCACGAGGCACTCACAACTTCCAAAGCACTCACTCAGCTTTGATACCAAATCAAAGAGCTCACACAAACACACAACAAACAGAGACACGAGGGAACATACAAGAAAACTTAAAACTTGCATTGCCAAATCCTCCAATTTATACACACTTAGACAATTTTAGATCGTTTATCGGATTCAGGATCAATGGCTGGAATTAGTTCTTCTAGACATTTCTTGGCTTCAGAGAAGTTATTGGAGTTAGTGCAGTCGGTGCATTCACTGCTACCTTGTTGACTGTTGCTTGATTAATGTTAACAGATCACCCTTCCCATATGTATTTTTTGAGCTATTTTCAGGTGCCTAACATTACTTTGCATTCATTATTGTTTAAAATTGAATAAAGGAAAGAAATGAATAAATTTTGTTGTTTTCTAAAATTGAAAAAAAAAATTACGAAGTCTTTTTTTTATTATTAATATTTGTTTTTGTGTTAATTTTTTTCAATGTTTCCTTTAAATGCAATTTTGTGTGAAAAAAAATGAAAAACTCTAACCTGAAATAAAATTTCAGGAATTTAAGCTATCAACATATCTAGTTTCCATGCTTGAATGGTAAATTGGAAACGCGAATTGATGTTTGAGTATAGGTATAAGCTTAGCAATGAACAAAACTAAAAAAAATTGAGTAAGTTTCTTTGGCCCGCTCATGTACTAAATCTTACATGGAAGGAACGATTTGTTGGAACCATTCGAATAAGCAATTTTTTTTTTGTTTTGTTTTATAGGAAATATACTATTATTGGTTTTGGATGAGAAATTGTCAAATTAAAAAAATTAAAATTAAAAATAAAAACGATAATTATTATTTAGGATTAACACAACTATTTTATTAATGATATTTTTTTGATATTAAGAGATGTATTTATTATCATAAATTTATTAAAAATGATAAAATTTTATATTTAAATATAAAATTTCATCATCTTTAATAAATTTATTATCATAAAATAGTTG
>ML846920.1:4327-16301 GCA_009831015.1 Picea engelmannii
TATCCAAATCACTTAGTATATAATTCAAGGTATCCCCATAGATAATGGAAACAAAACACATAACTAAGAATTGAATGTAAATCCCTCAACAAACCACTAATCTTGAACAAGTTTGGTCAAACTCATCATAAAGGTAATGCATAGTTTTTTTTTTTTGTTTCACAAAACACAATTTAATGATTACGTTTGAGATTAAAAGCTCTATTAATCTTGGTGAAATTTTCTAACTTTTATGTTCTTGATTAAGTTTATATATGAACTTGCACAAAATGAACCTTGCCAACATCACAAAAACTAAAATTGGGATTACAACAATGAGAATTTTGATTATGTTCATTCAATTTATGGCATCATCGAATCCTCACTCCTTTGTTCTCCAAAATGATCATTCCCTTTTTCCAATTCCATGCATCTTTATCTATCACACTCTTTCAATTTATTCTTCTTGTTTCTAGCAACATTGACATTAGAGTGACGATACGTTGCAAATATTTTGAGAATGTCCGGTAGCCCTCTTTCCCTTTGCCTCGTACCAAGCCCGAGATAAAAAATACACATCCTTTGTAGAATTAATTCTTCGAACAACATTTTTGAAGCTAGGTGAGATTCTTAAGAAAACTAGGGAGAAGGAAACATAATTTTTATTATCATCAAACTTATGCATTAGGGATTGTGCTCTAACATCCCATTCTTTCATGCATTTTCACATGGTTTGAGAAATAAAGTGAACAATCAATATCTTCAATAAACATAACATACTTTGTAGTCTTCATAAGTAATTTCCTTTAGTTTCATGTTTATATGGATCTTGGGAAGCTCAAAACCATAAACATATTACACTAAATAATAAGTAATGGATATAGTAATGCTACATTGTCATGTTCCTAGAAGTCTATAATGCAAGTAGGGTCTCTTCATCGCTTTTATAAAATTTTGATAGAATTATCACCCTTCAACAAAGGCCTCAAGATCTACTATAATTTTTTTTCTAATGAGATTTAGAATGAACGTGGCTCCCATGGTTAAGCATGATTGGAGTATGCTCAAAACTTGAATATAAGATGCACTGCTCATGCATCATATAGATACATAGATTGCATTTTATTTTATATGGGTGTTCACAAAAGTGTTTGACTTGTGATTGTCTAAAGTTTTATATTTTCATTTTTAACACTTTGAAATTGCTTAAAAAAAAAGCATGGCTCAACGGTTATGAGTTTTAATTATCATTAATGTTTATTTAACTCATCAAAAAGTTATATTTGAAATTACAAAGTATTCTTATTATTCCTTTCTATTGAAATTTCAACTTATCTATGTGATTCTTCCTTAAATTTTGACATTTTAAATAATTGGAAAGGAAATATTTTTTTTGAAGTATGTAAGGAGCTTACTCTAGTCAATTAAAGTACAACTACTTTTTCAACTTTTCATCATACAAGGGTTGAATGAATATGTACCCTTCAACTTGAAATTAAAAGTATTCCTTCAAATTTGATCACTTGTATCGATTAGGAAGAAGGGATGGCATGATCCCTCTAGAAGATCCCCCCCCAACAACCATGTTTCTATCTTGTTAAGTTCCCTCCCCTTCCCTAGCAATTGTGCCATCAATGCAAATAGAGATAGTTTTTAAAGGTTGTCCAACGAGAGGGAGGTATTGTGCCATCAATGCAAATGGGGATAGTTGTTAAAGGTTGTCCAACGAGAGGAAGGTACATAGAATTTTTTTTTTATTATTATATTGTAATTTTAACATTTCTTAAAAATAAAAATAAAAAAAGATAAAAATAATTTAAATAACAATTTTTGTCTTAATGTAAGAAGAGTTACACCTTGTTAGAAGTTTTGAAATGTCCAACATTTCGAGTGGATACTCCATCCATCATGAAAGATATTTGAAGCTCTAAGATGTTAGAAAAGAATGTTGAGGCATAGTATAGAGGATATGACTATTGAAAAAGAAAATAATAATAAATTAATAAATAAGGTTGTTAGGTCATTAGATCTAAAGAAGATGATAAAAAATATTAAAGAATTAAGTTAAAGGAGAAAATGATTTGGGGAAAATAATAATAAATTAAAGAAAGAGATTATTACATTTAAAAAAAAGGAATATTTGATATATTAAAGAAAACGAAATTACCATTGAAAAGAAGAGGGAAAATGAGAGAAATTAAAAATAAAATGTTAAAATATTAATTAAATATTAAAATTAAAGGGAAAATGAAAGAAATTAAAAGTTAAAATGTTAAAATATTAATTAAATATTAAAATGATGTAATTAAATATTAAATTATAGAAAAATTAAATAATACAAAGGAGGGAAAATGGCTAATAGGGGAATACAAATAAATACAGAGATAATAAAGTATTGAAATTAAATCAATGGAAATTTAATTTATGTTGGAGATTTAAAAGGAAAATTGACAAATGGGAAACATGAAAGAAGTATACGCTTAAAAGCTAGAGTCTCATTTTCTCTACAGTTTTCATTAAAATTAAAAACTAGTGAAATAAAAATATCATTAAAAATTAAAATTAAAATTAAAATTAAATAATTTTTTTTAAATAAAAAAATATTAAATTATTATTATTATTTATAATGTATTAAAAAATAAATATAATGTATTGTCTTAGTTTTGTCTAACCTGTCCTCTGGTCTTTCTATTTGAACTTTCAAATGTTTTAATTATGATCCCTCCCTGTTACAGACTGCTCTTTCTATTTTGAACTTTGAAATGTTTTATTATAATCCCTCCTGTTACAGAAACAAATAATCAATTTAATTCAAACATTTAATTCAATTTAACAATATCTCCAACTCAAATTATAATTCAATTTAACTAAAAAATTATGTTTTAATTTAACTCAAACAGCAGAGAGCAGAAATAGCTACAGCTTCGTCTAGTCTATCCTCTCATCTTTTTATTCTTAACCTGAAATGCTGTTTAATCACGAAATCACTTTTTGTTATAGAAACAGACGATTCGAAATAAAAGAGGATAACCTCACCTACGATTGCGTAGGAGTAGTTTTAAGTCAATGCTGATACACCTACAATGTTGTAGACGGCTACAAACAGCAATAATTATTTTCTTAAATAGAAAATTATAATTATTTATTTAATAAATCATTTTTTAATAAAAAATCACAATTTATTTAAAAAAATAATATTTTGTCATTATAGTGTAATTATTTTTAAACTAGAGAAATAGTTTAACATCTCTTCACAAGTGGAGGGATTGAGCCAGAAGTAGTCTCCTCAAACCGAAGAGATAGAGAGTGCTTAGAATTCCATGAGATAGTTGAAGTCAATTGCACCATGAGAGCTAAACGTAAGACTGAAACCAACTATTTCCTCACAAAATCCTGATTCGATGTGCCATTATCCCACCATAGCAAGGGAAATAAAGTTTCTCTGGTTCAAAATCGTGTGAGCTTGCATTCAAATTCATGTGAGAGGAAGAGTGAAGTCATATCTCATTAATCGACTCGTGATTTGACTCCATAAATGAGTGATATGTGCCACGATTAATTATGGTTTGGTTGGTCAAACCACCCTCTACCAAGTTATTATTTTCTTTAAAACATGATAGAAATTAATAGAAGAGATTTTTTTTCTTTCTTATTACTTTAAGCCAGTTTTAAAACATGATAAAATTTAATAGAAGAGAGCTACTTTTAAAACATGATAGAATTTAATGAAGAGATTCTTTTTGCTTCTTGCTTTGCCTAAGTGATCACTTATCTCAAGTGATCATTTGGGGTAAGTGATCACTTGTCATTTTAGAAAATCTTTTGACATAGTATCCATGACTAAGCTTTGGAATAGATTAGAAGATCTAAAAGTTCCTTTCGATAGGAGAATGCTCTTTTCAAGTTTAGGAACTAGTTAGAAGTAATTAACTATAATATAGGAGTCAAGCAAGTTTGTCCCCTGTCTCCTATCCTTTTTGGCATATACATTGACAAGATAGAAGATTCTTTGGAATATGTAGATTGTAGATTCTTTGGAATATGTAGATTGTGTTAGGTTGACTGTTGTTGGTGTAGTCATCATCCCTCTTCTTTACCCAAATGATTCTGTTATTATGGAAATGGGTCCCTATGACCTCTATAAGCAAGTAAGAATCTTCAAGGATTTTTGTTCACATGGTCTCCACTCGACTGAGTGACATAACATGTGTGTTCATGTGATATTAAAAAATACTTCTAATTTCACTAGATATTGATAAATACCTTCCAAAATCTTTTTATTGAACCTCCCCCCCAAAATTCATTTTCCAATAAAAAAACCCCTATTTTTACTAGATAGCCTAATGGTTAAGAACATGTGTTTTCTCCTAAGAGGTCACAAGTTCAAATCCAGAGGGGGGTAGGGTATGTATACCTCCGTAGACTTTATCAGTAAAATCTCTAGCTGGAGGAGGTCTCATACACCAATTTGGTGTATGGCTTGACAACGACCTTAAAAATAGATTATTATTATTATATCCCCCAATACCTATAAACCCGACCATACCCCGCATCTTAGCACCCCCTCCCCAATACCTTTCCCCAAATACCTATAAACCCCACCATACCCGGCATCTTAGCACCCCCCTCCCCAATACTTGCAATCTATTGACTCTATTTTTCGCAATTTTAAAACCACCTTTATAAATGAACACGATAAAATATTGGTCAATAAGGTGAATCCCCCATGCTTCTACTCTAGTATGGGTATGACTATAACACTGACCAAACAAAGGTTATGATAGTTAAATCTGAAAAGATCACCTACTATACTTTCTTATATGACAACAATATCTTGGAGAAAGTGCCTTCATAGAAATATCTCAGAATTGATATTCATAAGACAAATTGGAACTATAGCATTGAAAAAATAATAAATGGATGGTGGAGAGCTTATTATGGGCTTGAAAACAATTGTAATTATGGGAAAAAAAATGTTTTTTATTTTATATGGATGTGAAGTGTGAGGATGTAGTATATCTAGAGAATCTTGGAGAAAGATAGAGAAGATGCAAAATAATTTCATAACTTATAATCTCAAAATTAAGGAAATACACCATATTCTATGATTATGTACTTAATGTACAAGAACCAGATAAACAACATGGATGACAAGAGACTCCCCAAAATTGCTTCAAACTCTATCCAAATCACTACTAGCTCACAAGAATGGTATAAAGAAGATGTCAAGTCTTGGCTAAATCACAAGGGAATAAAGGAAGAAGTCATTGTGTAGAATATTGATAATATTAAAAATCTACAGTAGGATAAAGAGCTAGGAGATAAAAGAAAATTAAGATACTATAAGTGTTGGAGTAATTAACTCCTACTTGTATTATTGTTAATGCGAGATTCTTCATAATGTGGTTTGCTAATGTATTGTTTATTGTAATGTAGAAATTATTGTCTAAGTTGTTTGAGTCTATTATTTAGGATGTTGTTAGCTAGTTGATTGTGAGAGAGATTTTGTCCAACTAAGTCTCCTAGTTTGGTGTGTGGTTGAGATATTTTCTCAACCTCTTCTTCTATATTGGGAATAAGTTAGATATGATAACAACTTGTGAAGTCTATATAATTGAGTCACAATCTATTGTAATAATTCAATAATTCAATAAGCTTTAGTTTGTGCCTGTAACAATGTCTCATCTCTCATATTTTATCTTGGTATCAGAGTAGGATTTGACTCCCTCACACTAGGGCCACAAATATGAGAGAGATGTGATTTCTAAAATATGTAGGATTAGATTAGGTGAGAGTAGATTATTTGTTTTGTGAGTGATTGATGGAGTGTGTGTTGTGTGTGAATATTTATATGTGTTTGTGTGAGAGATGATGACTACACCCACTATACCCAAATTAGATTTCAATTTCAAAGTATTTATCACAATACCGACCTTCCTAAGCTTCTAAGTCATTAAAACTATGGTGATATTGGAATGCTTCTCTTAATGTGTTTTAAACATAAAAATAAAATTCTATAAAAATCCAAATAATCTATTTCCTTTCTTAAAAACTCTAAGTGAGTGTTAATTATCATATCATCAATAATTTTTTTTATTAATTACCACAATTTTAATAATAATTAACAATATGTAAAATTATTATTTAAAAATCATTTTCAATATCTTATTATTAAAAATTATTATTTTTAAATAAAATAAAATAACAATTAAAAATATATATAATAATAAAACAATTTATTAAAAAATCTATATAATAAATATTAATGTGGATTTATTTTCATAAAGGTTGAAGTAATATATATATCCTCCCCCCAAAAAATGAAATAAACAAATTTTGCTACCTATATGAACTTAGGTTGTACTTAATCTCCACAAAAATATTAAGTTGGTTTTTATAGTAAAACTTTACAATATTTGGCTCACGCTAATATTTTTTAATTTGTATCCAAATAAAACAATATAAATGCAAAACCTTTAACATATTGAAATTCACTAAATTATTTGAAAGAAGGAGATAATTTATCTGAAATTCACTAAATTATTTGAAAGAAGGAGATAATTTATCTAGGAAAGTTATGCTTGATTTTGTCAAATTAGTTATGCTAATTCTTCTAAATACTTCTGCAGTTGATGTATAAGTTGTTGGATCTAAATTGATTTAAAATCCAACTATTTATACACCAATCACAACAACATTTAATATTATTTAATAAGGTGAATATTAACATGTCTGAACTGCATCCATGCAAATCCCCTCATCCTAAGAACCTTTTTCCATTGTTAAAGGATTTTTTTATCTGTTGCATATCCCAGACCCTACCAAAATTGCATCCATAAGTATTGAATTCCTGACAACAAACTACAACAGTTATTGTATAAATGATTGGATCTGAATTACTTTAAAACAAAGGTTATATAGCAACACAATCCTTGCTATAGTTCCATGGCCGGAACTAATAAAACAATCTGTACACCAACAACAAGAGCATTATTGCTTTAAAATATGACAACCTATATATCAACCACTGCAACATTCAATACTGCTTACCATCAAGATTCACAACGTTCAATATTGCTTAGCAAGCACATCCTCAACTGAAATGCGTCCATGCATAATGCAGAATCCCCTCCTCAATAAAAACTTGGAAGGGAAGGAAGCACCCTCTGGAAAAATCCATATTCCAGTGACAGCAACCGCTGGTTACTGTATAAATCGTTGGATCTGAATTGCTTTAAAATACAACCCCACCTCAGCATTCAATACTGCGTAATACGATGAATATTGGTCACCATCGACCATTTGCCCTTACGGCACGCATGCTCGGCTTGAATCTGTGCAGAATCCCCTCTTCCCAAGAACTTGGAAGGAAGCACCCTTTTTCCATCGTCAAAGGGGCGTTTTATCTGCTCCATATCCCAGGCCTTACGGAGATCGCACGGCATTGATAAGTATTGAATTCCTGACAGCAGCGTGCATGGTCCACAAAGTATGCAGGGCGTATCATCGTTGTTGATGTTACAGTGAATTATGTTGACATCAAACTAGTCCTCACGGGCACGCACAATAATAAGTTACAATTGGCAATATACATCAACTATGAATTATACGAAATGGACAAATATATTGTTCAATTTGGATATATCAATGGAGTTTGGTGAAAAAGTTATTTAAAGATTCTACCAAATGATATTTTATTTTGGGATATTTACTCAAAATTTGTCAAGAAATTGTTGGGTTTGTAGATTTGAGTGATTATTTCTGTAGAATTTGAGTGTTTTGAGAGTTTTTCATCATGCTAAATCTATTTTTACATTAAAAATAAATTTTGAACAACAAAAAATAGTGATACCTATAAATTTATATCACCTGTTTTCTGAAAAAAATCATTTCTTAAAACAACTAACAAACGCCCTTATGTAATAAGTGAATAAGTAAACGGTTGAAATACTTCGTTCGTTGTGACACTACTCCATTTCGACTTGTTCATTTTGACAATTAGAAATGGATGCCAGAATTAAACATCAGTTCATTTTCAAAATAACTGACCAGGAAAAACGGCAGGTTATTGATTAACCACGAGTCCCATTCAACTATTTTGGTATTTGCATCGAGAGATAATTTCATTTGATCGAGTCCCACACTGAAACAAAACATAGTCTTAACTATGATCAGAGGAGGTGTCATGTAGCTAGTCTCTGTTAAATCTATGTGTGGAGATTAATATAGAAGTATATATAATAACGTAAGAATATATTTATATACAAACTGTGTGGAGGAGAAATCTAAATAACGTAGTGCTATTTCAAAAGAAACAAAAAGTCTAATTATGAGCAATTTTTTTTTCCAAAAMCCAGGTATTTACAACATTGTAGTTGTAAGATCTTTTCATAACTAAATAAATAARTATATTTTRGCTTTTCAAAACTATGTTTTCAATTATATGAGAAATGAGGTTGAAATTTAAAAAGRCTTAAACATTTAACTTGGTATATACATTTTTCCAAAATCAATACTTATGATTTACCATTTGTTATTTTTTTCCAATATCAATACTTGTGATTTACCATATACTTATGATTTACCATTTGTTATTTTTTTCCAATATCAATACTTGTGATTTACCATTTGTTYGTTCTAAAAAGTACCAATTAAAAACATTTTTTTTATCCCTTTTAATTGGTRTAATATAAAATGCTTCCTCTAATRAAATCTTCATATAATTATCAAATCTAACTAAAACATATGTGYTAGGTTTTATGGTTAAATTTCCATAAGTATACACAATTTTTTTAATAACTCCTACATAATTGCATAAAKTTTGAAGTAAATGTTTCCATAGTTTTGGTTGAAATAAGTAATTCAACTTTCAATTGTTCATCATTTGCTTCAACATAAGAGTTGTTTCTTACTATTACAACACCACTACATGTTTATTATGATCTAGGGATATTAAAGAATGTTTATTATGATTGTGGACGTCATCATTTGTTGTAAACAAAGGTATGTGACTAGAAAATATATTTTTTGTGGAATCGTCAAAAGAAGTATACATATTAGTCACTTGATCTAGGGATATCAAAGAATGTTTATTATGATTGTGGACATCATCATTTGTTGTAAACAAAGGTATGTGACTAGAAAATATATCTTTTGTGGAATCGTCAAAAGAAGCATACATACTAGTCACTTGCAATTCATAGTCGTTTGCAATATGAATTGCATCTATAACATTCATTAGCATATAATCAATGCTTCTAATCCTAGCTTTGTTAATCTTTCTTGAAATTTGTATCAAGGATTACAATAGTTTTCAATACATTCCATATTTCTTTCACATGACCTTCACATTCATATACAAGTTTAACCATAACTAAAGGAAGATAGTTGATCTCCCTAAAAAAACGAATTAGATGAATTCTTAGAAAAATCTTATTGTTCAATGGAGCATCAATTTGTGTTCACATATTTTTTTCTATTGAACTTATCTTATCGATAAGGATATATTTAGCATGTTTCATCTCCTCTTATAACAAAATCAAATATGACTTTTGTAAATTGTTGATGTTTTGAATTGGTATATGAAATACAAAGTGCATATTTGATCTAGATATAGGCACTCACATGAAGTTAATGACCAAAAACGTGGCAATGGGGTGAGCAAGAATGTGCACACATAAAAACACACTCGCGTTCTTAAGAACGGGAACACATTCCCCATAGCCACACCATTCCTTGAATGTAGGCTGCCAACTCAGTGCCAAGTTGATATTTCCAAGAACACGTGCAAGTTCTTGAGCATCTACGTGATTCTTATCCTACACATGCTCCTATTATGTTTTATTGGAAAAATAGGCTACGACTGATCTATTTTTATCCAATATATCGTGTCTCATTTTCCCCCTTCATTGAGAGATTTCAGAAGAGCTTGAGGAGGAATTTTAGGAGTCATTGATGAGGAATTATAAGAGTATGCTTTCATTGCGTTTGATTGGTTCCAACTAAGTTTCTAAACCTTATTTTTTTTGTATTTCATCATTCTTTTTAAATTATAAAAACAAATAAATTTATTTTACCCTCTTTAAATGAAACATATTTAAATCACATGGAGACTACATGTGGAGAAAATCCAAACCGACTATCACCAAATGAAGATAGACCAAACCCCAACCGAGAAATAGGAAATGTGAACTTTGAAATTGATGTAGGTATGAGGTCATTAAGAACCCTTATACAAGATTTAAGAAACACTAGAGAGAACAATAGAAACAAACCAGGGGAATACTTCATCTAATGAAATCCACATATCGTTTATCAATTCTAACTAAACCATATGTGTGATGTTCTAGGGTTAAATTTCCAGAAATGCCATTGACAAGTCTTGCATGATTGCATAAATTTTGAAGTAAGAATTTCTTTTGCTTCATTTAAAATAAGTAATTTAACTTCCAATCGCTCATCATATTCTTTAATAGAAGAGTTGTTTCTTACTATTGAAACATCACTACATGCAATAGGATGATCTAGGGATCTCAAAGAATGTTTGTTATGATAATGGACATCATCATTTGCTGTAAAAAAAGGTATGCAACTAGAAAATATATCTTTTGTGGAACCATCAAAAGAAGCATATGTACTAGTGACTAGCAATTTGTAGTCTTCTATGATTAAAATTGCATCTATATCATTCATTAGCTTAAAATGAATGCTTCAAATTCTAGCTTTGTCAATTTTTCTTGAACATCGTATCAAGAGTCACAATAGTTTTGAATAGGTTCCATATTTATTTCACATGACCTTCACATGCATACACAATTTTACCCATAACTGAAGGAAGTTGTCCCAAATCACCAACCAAAATAATTGATCTCCCTAAAAAATGAACAAATGAATATTTAGTAAAATCTTAATGAAATGGAGCATCATTTGTGTTCACTTATTTTTTCTATTGAACTCATGTTATCGATAAGGATATATTTAACATGCATCATATCCTCTTATAACATAATCAAATATGACTTTTGTAAATTTCTCATTTTTTGAACTAGTATATGAAATGCAAAGTGCATTATTGATGTAGATATGGTCACTCACACAAATTTAATGACCAAAAAAATGGAAATGGGGTGTGCAGGAATGTGCACACACATGAACACACTCATGTTCTTAGAAACACGAACACATTCATGAGGGTGCAACTGCAACGTTCCCCGAACCACCACATAGACTGCCAACTCAATGGCAAGTCAATATTTTCAAGAACTTGTGCAAATTATTCAACATGTGCATGATCTATGTGTGCAAATGCTATTGTTATGTTTTATTGGAGAAATAGGCTATGATCGATCTATTTTTACCCAATAGATCGTGTAGTCTATTTTCCCCTTCATTGAGTGATTTGAAGAGAGATCGAGGAGGAATTTTAGGAGTTCTTGAGAATCCATTGTAGCAGTATGATTTCATTATGTTTGATTAGTTCTAGGTAAGTTTCAAAACCTTATTGTTTTTGTATTTCATCATTTTTTTTTTAATTATAAAAACAAATAAATTTATTTTATCCTCTTTAAATGAAACATATTTAGATCAAATGGAGCGTACACTTGGAGAAAACGCAAGCCCACTATCACCAAATGAAGAGAGACTAAACCCCAACCCAAAACTAGGAAATGTGAACTTTGAAATTGATGCAGGGTTGAGGATCAAAAAACTGTTAGGCATGATCCATTGCTAGGTCCTTATCCTCTTAGGAAAAGCCTTAATCCCCCAACCCAATATCCTCCCTTCTTAGAAAAGATTATCTAGACCCATTCATTCATTTACAACTTAACTCACAACCTAGTGCAACATAACATATTCATAACATTATCTCATCATAAGGGATCTTCAAGTGATGTTGGGGGAGGGGTTGGGCCTTCAAGCTCTACAACATAGTCTCTCTAGGAGAGGCCACATGTACAGACGAGGCATTCCCATCCTAGTTCATGTGACCCTCATA